>JBBUKS010000002.1:662617-708371 GCA_038050645.1 Hedychium gardnerianum | reverse complement strand
TTCCCCAGCCTGGAAAGGCGATGTTTTGTGGTCGATCAGCGTAAGAAAACCTCGCCGTTGCCCTTAAATTGCTGTTCTTCGCCGCATTCCGCTCGAGAACAGTTCCCGGATCACTTCGCCGTTCCAAAGTTCGGATCTTGGAGCCGGAGGAGGAGCAGGTCCTCCCGCATTGAACTCCAGCTGGTCAGTTCTTCTTCTTCTTCTTCCCCGGGAAGCTCTACCACCTAAAGTTTGGATCTTGGAAGCTCGAGTTCACTCACTAGGTCAAAGATTTCCATTCACGTCGATCTCGTTTTTTTTTCTTCTTTGTTTTACCTCTGTTCTTTTGGAATAAAGTTGAGATCTGTTGAGTGACCTTCTGTTGATTTTACTTATCTGGCAGGAATTTGTGGCATGCTTGATCACGTCGTGTTGCAGGAGCAGAAAAATTAGGGTTCTTAAAATTATGCGGTGGTGGATCTGTTTGTTCTTTCCATACCTTGCAATCCCTGCCTTTTTGATACTTGATGCTTCCTTCGCCGTCTTCGCTCCTGTCGACAACTATCTCCTTGCTTGTGGATCTTCCCGGAATGTACCATTCCAAGGCCAAGATTTTCTTCCTGATTCACAAGAATCCTCCTTCGCTTTAAGAACCTCTGCCGATGGTGTTTTCTCCATCTCCTCCTCCTCCTCCGATTCTGCTCTTCCACCCCCAATTTACCAATCTCTTCGCGTCTTCACCCAGCCGGCATCCTACAATTTCGACATCCGGCAGGAGGGCCGGCATTGGATCCGTCTCTACTTCCATCCGATTCCGAATTCCGGCCACGATTTGGCGTCTGCTCCTTTGACAGTGGTGACAGATGAGTTTGTCCTCATGAATAACTTCACCTTCAAGAACTCCAACCGCACCTACTTGTTCAAGGAGTACTCGCTGAATCTGACCTCCGACTCCTTGGTCCTCACTTTCATCCCCGCCAATGGCTCCGTCTCCTTCGTGAACGGGATCGAAGTCGTCTCGGCTCCCGATTACCTGATCTACGATCAGGCCCTGGCTGTGCCCAATGCTCCTTTCAGCGGCCTCTCTGTTCTCGGCCTCGAAACCGCGTACCGCCTGAACATGGGCGGCCCTCTGCTCACTCCGCTGAATGATTCTCTCGGCAGGACTTGGGAAAACGACGCCGAATACCTCCATGTAAACAGCTCCGCCGTGAAGGCGGCCGCGGACCTCGACAGCATAAACTACCCTGACGGCGTCACAACTGAGACAGCTCCCCGGTGGGTTTACTCGACTGCAGAAGCAATGGGGGACGCGAATGTGACAGACTTGAACTTCAACATCACCTGGGTCTTCTCCGTCGATCCGGGCTTCCAGTACTTGATCCGTCTCCACTTCTGTGACATCGTTAGCAAAGTTCTGAACGCGCTGGTGTTCAACGTGTACGTCAACTCCGACATCGCCATTGCCAGCCTCGACTTATCGTCGCTGAAAGGTGGCTTATCTGTGCCCTACTACAAGGATTTCGTCTCAAACTCGAATGGCTCGAGCACGATGACTGTCAGTGTTGGTCCGGACGCGATGGCCGATTTCAGCAACGCCATTCTGAATGGTCTGGAGTTCATGAAGATTAGCAACGATGCCAAGAGCTTGGACGGAACCAGTGCGGTCAAAGACCTGCTACCGGATTCACCCAAGTCGAAGAACATTAAGCTTCTGGGATTGGTGATCGGGGTTGTTTTGGGCTCGTTGATCGGCATCTCAGCTGCGATTCTCTGCTACTGCTGCCTCGTCGTTCGGAGGAGAAAAACGAGCTCCAACAACCAGCCATGGCTACCGCTTCCCTTCTACGGAAACTCCCACACCATCAGCAAAGTCTCGACGACTTCTCAGAAGAGTGGATTAACAGCGAGTTGTGTATCGTTGGCTTCGACGAACCTCGGACGGGTTTTTATGTTCCAGGAGATCCTCGACGCCACCAACAAGTTCGACGAGAGCTTGCTTCTCGGAGTGGGTGGGTTTGGGAAGGTCTACAAGGGCACGCTGGAAAATGCCACCAGGGTCGCCGTCAAGCGAGGAAATCCTAGGTCCGAGCAGGGGCTGGCTGAATTCCAGACTGAGATCGAGATGCTGTCCAAGCTCCGCCACCGCCACCTCGTCTCGCTCATTGGCTACTGCGACGAACGCTCCGAGATGATTCTGGTCTACGAGTACATGGCCAATGGGCCTTTGAGGAGTCATCTTTACGGGACCGACCTCTCATCCCTCTCATGGCGGCAGCGCCTCGAGATCTGCATCGGCGCAGCCAGAGGGTTGCATTACCTTCACACCGGCGCAGCTCAGAGCATCATCCACCGCGACGTGAAGACCACCAACATCCTTTTGGACGAGAATTTCGTCGCGAAGGTGGCGGACTTTGGCCTCTCGAAGGCCGGCCCCGCTCTGGATCAGACCCACGTTAGCACCGCGGTAAAAGGGAGCTTCGGTTACCTCGACCCTGAGTACTTCCGGCGGCAGCAGCTCACCGAGAAGTCGGACGTGTACTCCTTCGGGGTCGTGCTGATGGAAGTTCTCTGCGCGAGGCCGGCGCTCAACCCTGTGCTGCCGAGGGAGCAGGTGAACATCGCGGAGTGGGCAATGGCGTGGCAGAAGAAGGGCGCGCTCGAGAAGATTCTAGATCCGGCGCTGTCGGGGAAGGTCAGTCCGGCGTCGCTCAAGAAGTACGGCGACACGGCTGAAAAATGCTTGGCGGACCAGGGCGTCGACCGGCCGTCCATGGGCGACGTCTTGTGGAACCTTGAGTACGCCCTCCAGCTCGAGGAGACCTCCTCCCTCGCCGACCCCGATGACAACAGCATAAGGAGCATTTCCGGAATCCTGCTGCCGCACATGGAACCTCTCGACAACAGCAGCTTTACCATGGCGGAGGGACTGAATGCCAGCACCACCACCACCACCACCACCATTGATTTCGCAGAAGATGCTACGACAAGTGCAGTTTTCTCTCAGCTTGTAAACCCTAGAGGAAGATGAAAATTTCAATCTCATTTCCATTTTTTTTTCCTCTTCTCTTGATACTGCAGGATTTTCTCGTTAGGCTTGAGAGTTCTTCTTCATCATCTGTTTATCGTATCGTTCGATCTTCTTGTTTCGATTTGTAATATATTGCCAAAATGATGAGATTATTACGATTAAGGTCCAATTTGATGCTGTTGCTTGTTTTTTTTTTCGGTCAGAACCCTCACTTATCATTAAATTAAGTAACTACCTACGTACTGTTTGGTCATCAAATTCAAATATAATAAATTGAAGCGCATATTTTAAATAATTTAAAATGTAGTGTGGCAAATTGAAAATTCTCAAGATCAATCATCAATGACGATTCTCGACGACTGGGACCGCAACGCTTGGTCGTCCGATCCTATCCATTTTTACCTTCGAGCTCCTTCCTCCCCTCTTGCTTCCGAATGATCTGCCAGCCATGACCTCGCTGCTTGTTTCTCCCCCGCCTCCTCTAACTTCCAGCGCCTCTGTTCATGGCATTTCCGTCCGAAGATGCCGATTTGCGCCAAGGTTTCTACAGCACCGCGTCGATTGCTCGCCGCGACGGAAAAAGAGTAGCAGCTACTTGTGTGCGGATTTGCGTCAGGACTTTACATTTTCAGGAGGGTTTTTGAAAGATTTGAGCTTGGTGAGTAAAGGTCGGAAAGGGCGCTCGGTTAGAGCTAACCAGGGTTTTGGTTTCAACAACGGCGGCGGCGGCGGCGGTGGATGGGACGGGAGCTCCACCACAAGGGTGTTGGGCAATTTGACTTTGGCTATTGGGCTGACATACTTGACCATGACGGGGCAGCTTGGTTGGATCTTGGATACTATCGTTTCCATTTGGGTAAGGGAAAGGTTTAATTTGGTTCTTGTTCCATTTCTTTCTCCCAGCATGTAGTTGGTTGATATTTTATACAATTTAAGCTCTCTTTTGCTCTTCCTACTACTAGTTATTTTTGGCTAATTTTATCATATAGATGTTCGTATTGACCATAGAGTGAATTAATTTAATATCATCATCAAGTAGCTAGTGTTTGTCCCAACTATTTATCCAACTAGATGAATCTTATTTCTCCATTGAGTTATATGCAAATAACAATATAGTGAAATAATTTTTTTTTTTTCAGGTAGGGGAAAGGTAAGATTTATCTGTTCTTTTAGTACAACAAATAGCATCTTGTGTATAATATCTTTAGTTTTCAGTGTTTCTTTTGATTGAGGTGGTTAGATATGTAATCAGATTCTCAAGTTCATAATTTTCCATTTTAAGAAACGGGAAAAGTAGATGAACTAACTCTGGTTCCAACCAGTGTTGTAACCAAACTCAAGAGATTTGTGTGCAGCAGATAGTAAAATTTGATACAACTCCTGTGCTCAAGTTTTGAAATTTTGACTAACATAGATTCTTTGCTCAGATTCGAACCAAAAGGATCCATTGCTCACTGGATTTTAAAACAGTCAGTGATATGCTCTGATGATGTCTTATGTTACTGGTTACATGATTCTAAAAGCTGTGGGCATTTTGACTTTTCTCAAAGCATGAATTGGTGGAGTCCTCAGGCACTGAGCCAACTCTTTTATGAAACACAATTTTTTATCAATTGAATGACTGGAAAATTATACCAAACCGAAGTTGCTTGTTGGCTATTACTTTAGGCAAACCTACCTTCTACCTAGAGGAGTATAGCAGGACTTTCTTTCATTTTCCTTTGAATTGTATCAAAACCTCCTTTATGGAGCTTACTAGGAAGACTAGTTTCAATGAAGACCTATGGCATTTCACTTGTCTTTTCATTTTATCTTGAGTATCTTTCAAATCTTTTTTACAATTTTCTGAATATATCACTGAATGTGTACATGCCAACAGCTCCTTGCAGTGTTGTTACCTATCATAGGTTTGGGCGCTTTCTTCTGGTTTGCTGGGCGTGACATAGTTCAAAGCAGTGTGAGTACATTAAGTTAAATAAAAAGAAAAAAAATCTTTGTAATACTCTCCTCTGTGTTCAGTTGCTGTTATATTAGATAAACTCAAGGATGTCATTCAATTACTAGCTCTATTGTCATTCTGTCTATTACTTTTAAGTTTGCTTTGAATAGCTTGAAGCCTTGAACATTGGAATTATGATCACTCAATGAAGGTTTGACTTACAAGGCAATCATTCTTTAAGTTTCAATCCTGTACTGCTAATAGACATCTAAGACTTCAATTTTTTGTCTCTCCTTATTACAGTTTAAAATTTACCTTTTAAAGCACTTGATAATTTCATTTGCTGATAGTTTGTCTGGAAGCTGACTTACATCTTTCCACTTTCATGCACAGTGTCCCAACTGTGGAAATGAATTTCAGATTCTGAGGTAACCAATGGTTCTCTACATTTCATTTATTCCACATAATGACTAAAGTACAATATGTTTTCCTTCTAGATCTGCCACCAATGATGACCCACAACTGTGCCCATTCTGCAGTCAACCATTCTCTGGTACTCAACTATCTTAAATTTAAAGATTTATTTGTGTGATCGAATAAGTTATGATCGTAGATACTTTTTTTTTTTCTTTTCTCTTTTCTGCCTTGGGGTTGTTATTCAAGAAATCTAGCTTACATGATTTTAACACTTTGATATATACTTGTTAGTTGTCTTCCTATCTACAATTACAATGTGAATTTTCAACCTTATAACTAAGATATAATTGAGAACTAGCTGGAGCAGTGAGCTCAGAATTTCTTGTCCATTAAATGTAAATTTTGTAGTAATTCTTTCATGGCTGTTTCAGACAAACAAAACCAAACTTTGTATCCTGGTCTTTCATTGAAGCACTTTTGTGCGAGATTTAGAAAGATAAGATATGCTTTATCTGTGATTGTAGTTCAGGGTGACATATTTGTAAGAGAACCTTCAAGATTCTCATATGATCGTTCAACAAGTTATCGACGAGCCTTCAATGGATTCTCAACTCGAAAGGAGACAGGTACTTGGTGCTTCATATCTGCAGTTTCTCAATTTAATATTCTACAATTTATTTCTCTTTCACCAGTGAGTTGTGTCTTTGTTCATAGAACATTTTACAATTTTCAACATCAGCAGGTAAAGCCTCTTCGGCTGCAGTTGTCGACATCGAAGCAGATGTTAAGGACATTGACTGACTTGTTTCTCAAACACAACAAAACTGGTAACACCTCTATTAGCTCTAGCTGATTGCAACAAGCTTGAGTAATGAAGATCTTATGAATTGGATTAGCAGTTGAAATAGTATCTGCAACTTTGAATCTTTCAAATCCTAAAAATAGATTGTATCCATAACTTGTAGATGGGTTGGTAACAAAGATCATAGTTGAAGATTAATGTCTCATGTAAATAAAAGTCATTATTATGATTAGTCTTTTTTTTTGTTTTGATAATGAAATATAATTTATACAACTTTTAAAATATTGCCCTTATTGGAATTTAAATTATGATCTTCTTAGTTATTCGTTTTTTTTTACATTTGATTTTTTTTTTAGTATAATAGCTAGAAAAGGAATTTTGTAAAAAGATGCACTTTTTTTATTAAATATCAAAATTAGTCGTGTATTTAGAGTAATTTTTAAACCTGAGTGGTAAATTACCCATTTTTATGTTTGATTTTTCCTCTTCTCAATTTTTCTCGCATATAATTTACCTCCTTTATAGTCTCTTTCATATTTTCCTCAAAATGTACCGTACTATTTTTCGCCATTGATTTTTACCCTTTCTTCTCAATTTGTCTGGCTTATTATAATTTACTCCTTTTAGTCTCTTTCGTATTTTAATGCAAAATTTAGGGTATTATTTTGAAAATTGTCTCTTTGAATTACCAACCGGATCGGTAGGGTTGATAATTTCTTACGAATACGATGAAAAATTTGATATTCAAGAAGGGAATATGAAGATTTTTTTTAGATTTAATTAAATAATTAGATATTTAAATATGAATATTTGAATAATTAGATATAAGTATAAAAATAAATTTAATAGAATTTTATTTATATTTTATTTGATTAAATTATATATATATATATATATTTTTTTAAAAAAATTATTAGTATTGAATATATTTTTATTAAATATGATTAAATTAAATTAATTTTAACATATTTTTATTGAAACGATGAAAATTAAATGGAATGAAAAAAATTATTAATATAAAAGTTATTTTAATAGATATTTGTATGAAGATAGATATTTGATATTCGAAAAGTTAAAAATTCGAATATAAATATGAGAATGAAAATTTAAAAAATCTGACGGAGGATACGATTCAAATTTTATCGATTTTCATTTCTACGGACCGTCGATTTCCATGAGTTAATTATATACAGTATTGATAAGGCAGCGCGGAGGAAGGCACGGGAGCCGAGGCGGCCGGCGGCGGGGTTGCTGGAGTTAACGTGGCCTCGGATCATGGAAAGCTACCGCCGAGGGAGCCGCCACCTTGAGAACGACACTCGTAGAGCCGGCCCGCTGCCCACAAGGACGACGACGCGGCGGCGGCCGTGCAAAAGATGCCGTAGGAGACAGTATGATCGCCGGAGCCGACTCCGGTGATACGGAGAGATCCGCGGCCGGAGCAGGAGGAGCTTAACCGGCGAACGGAGGCGTTCGGCAAAAGTTTCAACGACGAGATGAGACTTCAACGGCGGCGATCGATGCAGCAGTTCATGGAGATGATCAACCGCGGCAACCATTAATCATGATTAGAAATTAAAATCCAAATACTCAAAATAATATACAAGTGTCAATTAAAGTCAACATTTTTTTTTTCCGCTACAGCCCGACAGTCCTCGAGCATATTGTGAGAGAATCAACCCTCGCCGCTGAGTTGGTATCTTCATCTTGTTAATAAAGTCAACTAACTCCCTCGCTTAACTTCATAAACAATGTGATTTAGACTGCAATTGGATCAGATGAGCTTTCAGACTTTGCTCCTCAACCTGATGATTAAACCAACAAATCAAAGAAAAAAACAAACAAACGTTAATTAATTAACCACAATAACACATTAGATGGTAAAACTATAAGGTTTACATGAAGTGAAGACATGTAAGTGAGCAGAAGGCAACACTCTTGGAGAAGAGTTCTTTCTCTCTTCACAATCTGTTTGAGCTCCAAAAGCTCTGCTGATGCTTCCTGCAATAATCATTCCATTTGTATAAATTTCATAGCATATCGTATTAATTATATTAGGGTAATAATTAATTTACAGTGTGAGAGATTCTGCTCGTTGTGGTTCTCGTCATCAAAGCCAACTCTGTCGCGTAGCGCAGAGACAACGAGAAAGGATGGAGATCGACCTGCAGATCGATTAATGAAGGGATTCATTCCTGAATTAACTTCGAGAAAGATGGAGAATGGAGAGAAAAGGGGAAGAAGAACCTTAGCTCCATCAGTTAAGGGAACCCTACAGACAGATGCTAGCAAGCAGTCTTTGGTGGCTGTGAGGGCATTGGAATGCTGCTGGGACATGCTGTTCCATTCTTCCAAAACCTTTAACTACACAACCATTTTAATAGAATTAATATGTCTTTTGTTGTTGTTATGGAGGTTTTGTGACTCACATGGAAAGGTAGGAAAGTAGTCAGCTTGAGATGCAGTTTGTTCTTCTCCATTTGCAGTCTTTTGCTTAAGACTTTTGCTTGCGAATTTGATAGTAGCAGCCATGCACTTAATAGATTCACCTGGAATCAGCCGTCTTCTCGATCATTAATTGTGGTTTCAATTTAGTGTAGAGTGTAGAGATCATACCTCAGCTTGTGTCGTCTTAATGTGATAGGTGCGATCGGATCGAGCATTCGTCCATCGCCACTGGATCAGGCGGTTGCTCATCAGCTTGAGTTGGTGCCAAGTTTCATCCTTTGCTCTGTTCTTCTTCAATCCAGAACTAGTTGGAGAAGAAGAAGGAGAAGAAGAAGAAGAAGAAGAAGAAGTAGTTGTAGTAGTGTTCTCTATTTTCCACTTGCGCCGGAACAAATCCAGTCCCAGACTGATAAACGAGCCATTGCTCTTTCCTTTGGCGGCTCTCGGCTCAGGCGAGGCACTTCCGGAGCGCCTCCCTTGCGACAGAGAATTCGACGGGGCAGCCGTCGGACTTGAGTCGGAGCTGAGGAGGTAGCGGCCGAGGACGTCGCTGGTTTTGCTGCGCCGGGCGCTGAGCGAGCGCGAGCAGAGGACGGAGGAGGGAGTCAGGGAGGCGCCGGTGGATTTGGGGGAGGGAGGGAGGTGGAGCTGTCGCATCGATCCGCCGACGATCGTCGGAGAACGGCTCCCCTTGGGGTCATGCTTCTTTTTGCTGCTCCTCTTGTCGACCTCCGAGTAGCTCCTCTGGCGGAGTATGGATTTCGGGGAGGCGGTTCCGGCGGGGGGAAGGGTCCGCTGGAGGTCGCGGAGGCGGTCGTGGGTGAGGTGATCGGCGAGGGAGAGGGACGGTTGGGATTGGGATCGGTTGGAGGAAGGCCAGAGGACAGCGAAGGCAGGTGAATCCCTGCGCTTCGGGGAGGCGTCGGAGATCGAAGACCGGCGGCGGTCGGAGGTGGTGGGGGAGGAGGAAGGGAAGGGGAGGGAGTGGGATTTGGCCGCCCTCCGCTGCGGCGGCGGCGGCGGCGGCGTGGGCTTCTCCATGAGATAGGGAGGTGGAGGAGAGATTTGAGGTTTAAATAGAGTGAGATGGGATGGTGGGGCGGCGGCAGAGTAGAGGAGGAAAAGGTCGCCGACGGGCGGCAGTTAGCGGTTGCCGGCGGAGTCGCTGCCAAGTAGCCGGTTGGAACGGGAGACATGGACGGAGTCTGCATGCCGGCTTCTGCTTGTCCTACGAGGTCGACGCCTACCTAAATAATGCCTTTTCCACTTTAAATTGAAATATTACATTTAAGTTCGTATGATAAAACTTTCTGTACATCAATTTATGAAATAAAAAAATTTTAAGGCCTTAAATTAATAAATATTTTTAAAATCAAATTACTAGCTAAATTAATTGTTTTAAAACATGAAAAATTGTATTTTCCAGATTTTTAAAAAAAAAAGAAAAGAAAGAAAGGTATTGAAAAACTATTCCCTAAATAATTTCTTCCTATAATTTCTGCCCAACAAAACAGCAAATTACAGCGCCTTTAGTGTTCCTCTGGTGTCGAAACACAAGTAAATAACGAGGAAACTACAACTAAAGCACCTTCACATATCGATGGTAGAAACATTAGCCTGACCACTGCACAGATGGTAGATACAATTGGCCATGTACATTAGCAACAAAATTGCAAACCATGAAGCAAAAGTGTGAGAGATAGTTGATGTTGGCCATCAAATTGCCTACTGAACCGTCGCATCTCTAACTTTGGTTTGACATGCCTCACCATGTTCTTGTGTTCTCCTGGTTGCTTCCGTCTCCAAAAGGCACAGTATAGTACTAGTGTCGGTTTGGTGCGCGGTGGATGGCTCTTCCTCCCGTTCTGGCTGGATGTTCAAATCAATCTGGGGAATCTTGGGAGGCAGCAATGGAGATGTTTTCATGTCGGCGTTCATCGTTGCTTTCTGAGAGGCAATCTTGTCACTTGGATTCGGGCCTGAGGATGGTGGATTGCTATTCCCTGCTTCTGGTAAAACCTTGGGCGGTTGGATGGGTGTTAATGGTTGCTTCTCTGAAGTTTCGAGTTCCTTCTCAGACTGACGCTTTTCGCGCCTTGATTCGAGCGTTTTGAACCTGCGTCTCACGGTGAGGCAGACGTTGCATGTGCAATCTGGCTTGTGCTTTGGGCCCTTCCCGCTAGGAGGCTGTATGCAGACGATGCATGAACAGCCGGGCTTGTGCCGAGGATGCTTCGTTGTTGGTTGGAATGCAGGAAGGTTTTCGCTGATAGCGAGATTTGCAAGTGTGTCGAGACGATTTGAGGGTTCGACATTGTCCTTTTGTGCATTTACCTTGCTCTTCTTGGAACCAACTGCCATCACGTTGGAAATTCCTACATAAATATCAGCACAATTAACTATATGTATCTTATAGAAATGGTCGCATACCTACTTCAGCACTATAACAGATATTGTGATCAATTAGGGGACACAGGAAAATCCATGACGACAAATTGGAAGGGGCAACCTTCGTATCACAAAATGATATTTATTATTTTACCGCACCTGTTTTACAGGATATCGCATCTGCTATCGGTTCTGAGCCCAACTCCTGAGCACAAGCACAAGCTGACCTGGTGCAAGTTAATAAAGGGAATTTAGCAACAGTTGAGATGCAACACATTCTAGTGAATCTACAAAGGTAGGTCGCTAACTAATTAGAGTTCAGTTAGACAAATTTTGGAACATGAACTTTTTTACGAATTTTTTACGATAAATTTCAAGTCAAACCATTTACGATCTCGTATTTGATTTTACTATTTCTTTGTATTGGGATGTGTCAGAATCCAAATGTTTTGGCAAGAGCAGATTAAGCTTGATATTTCCTGAAATATGAAGATGTGCCAGAAAGAATACCCAGCTTGATTTGAAGTGAAGTATGACATCTTCCCGAGTATAGGTGCTTCCTGTTCAAGACAAAAGAAAATGGTCTATTGAATGCAATAAAAGATCCTCCAGTTATACAATTAAGTGAACCTACTGTATTAAGATAAAATCAGTGTAGGTGTAATCAAGTTATTGCTGCAATTGAAAAATGACTTGAAAACAACAATAAAGATTATAACTGCCAAATGTTTTTTTTTTTAATTTTATATCTTGCTCAGCATAGGAGATGTAAATCTGTGAAGCATTAAGCACGGATTTGTATACAACCAACACTTGAAAAGACGGAAGGATATCTCATACAGAAAGCATAAAAATGATTCTTAAAATAATATAACAGATCATGTGTAACAGCATCAGAACAAATATAGAATATTGGAAGGGAGATTTAAAAGCAGGGCTTTTGAACTAGCAAATTAAAAGCCAAATTCAGTCTCATAATTGACATAATGGAGGAATGAATGATAAAACTGGTCGAGGGAAGGATATAGTTTAATTGTACTTCTTTAAACTATCGTCATTTTATAGCTATTGACCATTTATGTCTCTGTTAACACTGTTTCATGGAGTATTAGAAAGAACTGGCAGAACTGGCAATTCAGGTACTTAATGATTGAACTAGGTTTGTTTATTTTCACTGGATAAAATGAGAGTTAAATAGAAAAAGAGAAATATCCAATTGATCTAACCTGAACTATCTGTATTCAGCAGCACTTAAACCTTATTAAAGAAGTGCTAAATAGTTCAAATTTTGCAGATTGGATAATGGGTGATTTAAGCAAAGAGAGATAGGACAAAAACCTTTGTCATCAAAACCTAATATTTTGTAACTTGTGGCAGGATCTAAAAAGTTAAAAATAACCAAAGTCATTAAGTGTAACATAAATGATAAGCTAAGTTATTCACCTCATATTCCTCAAACTCATGGCCTTCAATAACAACGATACTAGGAGAAGAATTTGGAGGTGGGTTGAGCAACTTTTGAGCTTCTTCCCATGTTAGTTTCAGCTCCATGGACTCTTCATTTTCAATTCTTAGGCGTTTATTCTTTGAGCCAAGTGTTTTTGCTTTCCTTTTGCTAGGAACTGGCGGTGACCTGGCAATAGACCCATCCTTATGTATAGGCTGGGTAGATTGATCTGCTGCACTGTCCAAATCTGACAATCATAAGGTACTTTAGATTCAAAAGAAACATTTAGAGTGGGATCCCCAGCATTTTTCTTATTACCTTCTGGTGGTGATGAGAAATCATTGCCAGAATTATGTGTTTTAGGATCCTGCAGGTTACAGAGTTTGGCTTCAGACTTGAAGATGTATGTCAAAATTTCAGTAAATTTATGTTATTGCAATACCTATGTAAGAAATCATATAAAAGATGCTTCTTTAAAGTAGTAGTTACAGCAATGAAGAATACTGGCCCTGTCAGTATATGTAGGTGTAAATTAAAATATTACTTGCACCTTCACCTAAACAACTCAGTAGCTAAACAATCTGTACCTCTCAGTCTTAACAGCATAGATATTCTATATGTGATGAATCGAATGTGAGATGAATATTGGGTCCTACAATATTGTGAAGCATTGGCTTTATGATCCCCAGCTATTTTTTCTCTTTTTTCATTTTTGTGTAGGACTGCATTGTTAGGTAAAGTGAAACCAAAGTTGTGATTCTTTTAATGCAAAAAGAAGCACCATCTAACAAAAACCAAATTCAAGTGGGCATTGACAATACATTTAAATGGAAGGTTCTAAGAGCATAGAAGCAAAGCATGAGAAATTTCTACACAATGATACATAAAGAACACAGGATTCGGCTCTTTTCCAGTTCTAAATAAATTCTAGCTGAGTAATTGATCAGCCAACCTGTTCATTAGAGCTGCAAGAAGCCTTTCTAAATCCCATGACCAGCTTTCCTTCTGGATCTATCCTACTAAATGTAACTGCAAAAACACATTTTGTTTGAAACATAAAAAATAGATCTCCCTACAATTAATTATAAACTTACACTTATATGTACACAAAGCCTTCATATATGAAGTTCAAAATAATATTAATGAAGTATAAACTAACAACTAAAACCATTATGAGAAACATCTTCCGTAACTTGATATTTATGTCAGGATGACTAGAGATACAAGAGGTTAATTAAACTAATGTTATGTTTCCTGCAATAAATGGTAAAAAGTTAAGGTCAAATATGATAAAAGAAATATGTATCCATTGGTGTTCAGGACTCATACTGATTATCTAGAAGAAAGACGGGAAGCAACTAATAGCCTCTTTGCTAAGTAAGAGATTAGTCAACAAGTAAATCAACTAGAACAGTACCTGTGTCACCTGCTTGCAGTTGCATTGCCTGAATACAAGGTGTAACCCCCTCCAATACATACATTCTGCTGTTGTTGTTAGGCCAAAATCGAAACTGGAATGTCCAATTCCTTCCATTTGTATCCTGAACTTTTAATGGAAGTCCTTCGGGCTGAGAAATTGTTGGGAAGTACACCTGTGTAAAAACATAGTCCATAAGAAAACTCACCTAGAATAATAGAGACATAAATAGTACCCTATTGTACAAAAGAATTAAGTTATAAGTATCAAGGTAGTGAAATTCAACGAGTTGACTAGACATGTATCATCCATGCAAAGTTGAAACCTTTATAACCATTTAAATTCCAGAGCTACAGAGCACAATTTGCAAATTAATTATTTAAGAGAGGCACTCAGATATTCATAATCCAACCCCAAGACAATTATAAGTAGACAAAATACAAACTCTATGATAAGCGATTCAATCACTTGGTGAGAATCACATTCTGCTATCTTAATTAAATTTAATCAATATCACCCTTTATATGAGAATCAATTATTCTTGTGAACATTGACTTTAGAAATACAAGAAGTAGGAACAATTAACTCACTAAATTCAGGGATAATGTTGCTGAATTTTCTAGTGCTAAATATTTAAAAGCTGAAGGAGTCACCTCAGCACATTTCTTGGGTAACACAAGCCGTCCAATCCGGGCAACATCACTAGCAGTTAGTATCTTTTCAAACAAGGGAATGATGGTAGTTTGTCGACTTGAAATAGTTAAGTAATACTTTCAGAAAATGAAATGGGAAGGGAACAACATCATAAATGAGAAAATTAAGGTAAGAGGTGATGACTATCCAAAACATTCAAACAAAGATAAAATCGAAGGATACTCTCCAGATATTTCTTGTAGCTTTTGATCTGTTATTGTAGGCCAATTTTGAGGAAGTAATTGTGTTGGTGGAAAGGCATCACCTCTAGTTCTTCCATTGCGCATTTGAACTTGCAATCCAGCTTCATTGATATGTTTAGGACAAAACTGGTTTGATAATGGAGAAATTACTTGAGCCGGTGACTGCTTTGCTGAAAGATTAATTGGACAGCTTGCTCCATGCGATGATGAAAAGGGAACTGGTAAGCCGATAACCAGAGATGAATTTTCTTTTGAAAGAGATGGTGGTTGCAAATTGGTAGGTAGTGGTTGCAAATTGGTGGACGAATTTGGTTTTGCTTCAAATTTAAATCCAGAGCTCGTTGAAGGGCCTCTAGTTACTGGTTTATTTGTAGAATTTGGATCATTTTCTCCTATGCGAAGACATGAATTTGGCAAAATATCAAGCTTACTCGCTACAATATTTGTCGTAAGAAGGAAATCACTCCAAACCTGTATTCCCATCAGCATATCTATCTTGTGGAATGCTATTAATGCTTCTAGAAATTATTCTCTTGGGCTCATAGTTTTTTTCATGTGCTGATATATAGTGACGCCTTCCAGTTGCCAATCTTTCAATAGTACAAGGTCTATCAAATTCATATGATAGTCTTTGTTGCAAATCAGACTGCATATTTGTCATAGTCCACATATGTGGAGCTTGACGCCATTGCCCATAAAATGGAGTGGCAACTGATCTCCAGGTTTTAGTTGGTGAATCTCTTCTTTCAAAGACATGTTGCATAAGCATAGGAGGAGGAGATATTTGATTTGGTGCCTAAAAACATAATAGTAGCAATAAAATCATGGAGTCAAATTTGAGTCAGCTAAATACAACAATTGAATGAACTTCTAACCTGCAAGTAGACAACAATAGAATCGCATCACACTAATTTAACCAAATTAAGGAATTTATACCATGTTCTTTCACTTATGGAGAGAAAACAGACAAGCAATTACATCATTACAGAGTTTTTCAGTTAACCGCACAAAGTCTCAATTTAGTTACAAACTTCTATACCATTATACTGTCTATTAGAAAATTGTAGGCCAACAAAAGTTCCTAAGAGAAAAAAATTCTAGAGAAAGACTAAGAAGGTTTTGAATCTATGATAGATAGTGATACAATCAACTAATTTAATGCCGCACTGAATAGAAGAATGGGATAGTCAAACAGTCAAAGTATTGCTTGATAGTGATAGAATGACAATTTTTGAGTATACGGGTCACCTTTACAACAGATTTATTGGCGCATGCAAGGCACTCAACTCCTCCAGCATCAAGATAAACATAAGTCTGAGCTGACACTATACACCCGCAATGCAGCCGCTGCAAATAGGACAATTAATGGGTATACAACACAGCCCAGAAACGGCGATTTTGCTTTCATGTGAGTCAAGAGTAGCATGCTAACAGAACTAGTTTGAATCAAAACAGAGTTCCTCTCTTACCTTGCCACATGCCTGACAGTTTCTCCAACCAGTGACACCGGAATGAAACGTCTCGCAGAAAGTCCCTTGCTCAAATGCGCCTCTACAGTAGCAAATAGATGTATGAATGTAATCCATATACGAGGGACAAATTGATTAGAGAGAAAGTTAGAAGCACGATACTATTTTCTATACGTATATCAATATGAAATCACAAGACAAAAAATGTCATCAGTTCACATCTTTATCCACGATAATTCATGTAGTATTAAACATTAAAAAACATAAAACCCAAAAGTCAAACATGTAGTCGCAGTAGTAGAACTTCAATTCAACAAACGTGCCTCACATGGTACAAATAGAGGAATATAAAATTCGAAGGAAAGAACAACATCAGCCGCCTCGATCGATCGCTGGAAAACCAAATCCGAGGACCGCAACACCCGAATCCCGAATGAACCGACTCATTTATACAAACTCGGAAAATAAACGTTTCTTTGAGTAAAAATAGGTAAGTAGTGAAAGAACGCTTTGGAAAGGGAGGTCCGTACGAGCAACGGCTGCAGAGTTCAACGATCTCCCCAGAGCGGAGGCACCACCCCTTCTTCCTCCGCGACGGGTGGTCCGACACAGTTTCCTTGCATTGGGAGTTGAAGCAGATCTTGGCCGGTGACGGCGCCGCCGCGGACGCCGGATTAGGAGCAGACGAAGACATGGCGACAAGGAAACGAACATACAGATTGAAAACCCAAAACCCTACTCTTTGAACTGGCAATCCGGAGCGACGAAGCCTCAATCGGAAGCCATGGGAGCGGGGAACGAGGTATTGGGCGACTTCTATCGAAGGAACGACGCGGGAGCGATCGAGGAGGCGAAGGAAGTGGAGAGGCAGACTGAGACACGTGACGTAAAATACTACGTGAATTGGTGAGCCGAGGCCGTAAATAAACCTAGTTCGTGTTGAGGAAAATTGCACTTCACCCCGATAGTTTACATAGTTTCCGAAATATTCTTAAACTTTTGAAAACTCCAAGATAGTACCTAATGATGAATTCGCACACAAGTTTTTGGGTTAAATAGAATATTGCTAAATTTCAATGGCTCAACTGAAAGTTTGATCGATCCCAACAATGAGTATCGAGTATCGCGCATCGACACTGCCCTAAAGTCTCCTTCTCGCCATGAGTCTCCTTCTCCATCCGCACTCGCGCCTCCCCGCCCGTCGATTTGGGGTTCCCTTCTCTAGCTCCCCTCGTTCTCCTTCATGCAAGAGCTTTGCAGCCGCTAGGCATCTTCTCACATTTCGATCGATTTGTTCCTTCTCAGTCAAATTCCTCGCCCTTTTGAAGTTAACAAAGCCCTATGCGCTAACATGGTTCCTAACTTTGCAGATCGGTCCTTCCCTTTCTGCAGGATAAGGCGAAGTTCTATCGAGAACTCGAGGCTGCTGTCGATGTCGTGGAGAGAGCTTGCCTCCTTTGCGTTGATGTAGGCTTCTTTCTCTTGTCACTAAAAATTACGTGGATCAGACCACTTGGAAGGACAAAATCGAATTTTTAGGCATTTACTAAAATTCCTTTCTTTTTGTCTTTTCTTTTATGTGCGTTTTCATCAGGTGAAGAAGTTTTTGCTCTCCAATGACGGCCGTATTCTCGAAAAGAATGATCAGACGCCTGTAACAATTGCAGACTTCAGTGTGCAATCTTTGATCAGCTTGGGTAATTCTGTTTTCTGATTCATTCACCTAACAAATTTTTTGTTTCTTCCGTTCTTTATAATCTTTACTGAAGATAATGGTTAAGAAGGTAATGAGTTTTTTCTCATCCGTGTCATGGTGATGACTGATGCCAGAACTGAAGAGACTATTTCCATCTATACCATTGGTAGCTGAAGAAGACTCTGAATTTTTGAGATCGAGTTCTGCAAATTTGCAAAATATTGATGGCCACGATGGAAACTATCTTGTCAACTCAGTCCTGAATGCCGTGGCCGATAAAGCTATCGCTTCCGATGATCCATTAACGGTCGATATTGTGTTGGAGGCTATTGACAGAGGGGGAATCAAGGCAGTTTCTTTTGATGCACAACCGGCAACTTATTGGGTAATCTAACTTATTGCATAACAGTAGCTTGTGAGTATATGTTTTCATGCCAAGCCGCTGAATATTTCTATGATTAACCCACTCATATTTCTTTGGTGTAGGTGCTTGACCCCATAGATGGTACTCGTGGTTTTGTAAAAGGAAACGATGCACTATATGTGGTATTCCTTTTTATTTCTTTCTGCATTTCTTCCAAATCATCATGATACATTCACTTGTCATCCTTTCTTCACTGTTACGTGAATTACCATGTCTGTGTTATATGCAGTATGCTGGTAGCTTGAGTTCTATTCAGTACTCGTTGTAAATGTTTCAGTATCTGTATTTATATCAAATATGAGAAATGGATGCAACATTTTGCTCAACTCCAATGTAGCTGGAAATCTCTATTAGGTAGTCTATGCTTTGACAGTGGTCGGTAGAATTCCCTTTACTAGGCAACTTAGCGGACTAAACACCTGGATTGTTTGTTTTGTGTTAATGTATATAAGGGTGAAGAAACAGTGTTAACCAGCATCTCTTTTATCATTAACCAACTCCACTGTTAAGTTCAATAAGCACTCCAAGGCTCTTAGTTCCTAAATTGATCATCTTTGTTAATTTACTTCATCAGTTTTCAATTAGTTTATTTAAAGCATTTAGTGTTCATTTTCACCTTTACCTTCTTATTCTGGATAAACATGTTTCAAAATTTTCAGGTTGGTCTGGCTCTTGTAGTCAGAGGAGAAATTGTATTAGGTGTAATGGGCTGTCCAAATTGGAAAATGGACACTTATACTGCTGGGAGTCAGGATAAGAAAACTGTTAAATCTGAGACAGGGATTATCATGATTGCTCACGCAGGCTGTGGAACCTGGACGAGGAGATTTTCTGATGCTGCGGACAACCTTTTGATGGTACAAGGTGGTTGGAAGCAATGCTTTGTTGATTCCTACTATACAGCGCAAGAGGCACGATTTTGCATTCCAGATAGTCAAACCTGGGATTTTATCCCGCTATCAGCTCTGTTCAGTGCCACAGTTGATGATACTGAGCGTAGAGACAATAGCACAATACTTCTTTTGCCAACATGTTGTGGCAGGTATGTTCAATTCTTGCGTTCGCAAATAATTATTCTTTAGCCAACTAGATCTGAAGATCTACATGAAAACTAACTTCCCCATCATTATAAATTAAATCCTCAGTTTTATTTGTTGATTTGGTTCATCAAACAATGAGTATTTTTTTGTTGGGCGGGGGCAAAAGAGAATCTCGAGCCACAACACAGAGAAAGAACATAGGGTACAGTGACTATGTTCCTTCTTGAATGCACTGTGCATGTGGTGAGCCAATCACTTTTTATCTATTAGGTACCGTCAACAAAGTGGTGAGATCTAGCCAGAGAGGAAATATTTCAATTTATATACACACACATACACATATCAAATTGACTATTGGGGCATAATAATATTGAATTCCATTGCATGTTCTTCATCCATATGATAATATCGTTAATCTCAGTGGTTGAATTCAAAGGAGATTGTCTTGCCAGTTTTGCAAAAATAATCATGTTCCCATGTTTTTTTGCAGCTTGTGTAAGTACCTTATGGTGGCTTCTGGTAGAGCTTCTGTTTTCCTTCAGCGAGTCAGGTCTCAAAAGGAAATTAAGGTAACTTAAGATCAATATCTGGTTTGAAGAAAAGATTGTTCGAGAAATTTATTTGTGATGAATCGTGGTTGTTTCTTGCTTCTACATAGGTCTGGGATCATGCTGTAGGAGTCATCTGCATACAGGAAGCAGGAGGAATGGTGTGCTTCTCTTATCTGATTTCTTATACTTTGGTGTAGTTTGTTCTTGCTGTTCTTTTAAGATCTTTTATTTTCTCCACCAATTAGAATTATCAAAATTATGTTGTCCTCTCAGAGACTAGGAATCACGGATTTCAACCTAAGTATTTCATTCCTTGTGGAGAGTCCTAGGGCTTTAAATCATCCTCATTTTCTTAGTTACTGTTCTGGTTTATCGAATTTCTGTTGGTGCATACTAACAACATCTGATTAGGTTACGGATTGGAAAGGGACTCGGCTAGATTTTGCGGCCGATCAAGAACATCGAAGAATCTTATATCCGTTGGGTGGTGTACTTGCGACGAATAGTAGGTTACACAACAAGATCTTGGAGATGATCTCCTCTAATTTCTCCATAGTTTGACAGTTATGCACAAGGTATTCTTTTGTTACATCTCAATAAAATGTAATTTTGACAGTTAAATCATTTATTTCTCACTTGTTCTCTCTCTCTGTTTTTTTAATTGATATTTAAAGTTATGGATTTTTTTTTCTATTTAGGACTGATATATATAAATAGAGCTCCATATTGTCATGTTTTTAAATATACCTTATAAAGTTATAAAATTACCAAAAAAAATCCCTATATTTATTCACAAGTGTAAATGATAAAAGTTTAAACGGAGATAATTGTAAAATTTTGGAGGTATTTTGGATGGTGCTAAATTTTAGGTGTCGAAAATTAACTTTTCACAAACTTTTATAAACTGAAATTTATTGTCCTATATATTTGGGTCAAATAAAATCGCCGGAAAACCCTCAGCGACCGAGCGTCTTCGTCGATGCTCTCCCATGGCTGTCTACAGAGCCATAGCGCTGGATCTCACCTCTCCTGCCGCCCTCCGTCTCCTCTTGGCCCTTCCGCTTCTTTCTTTCTCTCTCTCTTCCTCCACCGTTGCGTCGAACGCTTTCACCTTCGTGATCCGTCTCAACCTTGCGGCTTCTCCGATCTTCTTCCCTTCCTTCCGATGGACCCCATTCTACAAGGCCACCTTTTCTTCCTTCGCCCCCGCGGAAGCTCTCGCAGTTGGCAACGCCTTTGCATCTACCTGGGAAAGATGCGATCTTTTCCGAGAGTTATTTCTTGTAATAGTAGTGAACTTTCTGGATGCAGATTAGCTAGTACTCGATGTTTTTAGCTTCCATTTGTGTGTAATGTAGGCGAGATATTTTCAGCATCTACAGATTTTTTTTTTATATGAAATATCCTTTTGTTTTTGAGGTCCCTGTTCCATTGTTTTCATGCTTACTGACATCTCTAGGTGATGATTTGAGATCATTTGTCACACATGGAAGATCGTGATATCTGGCACTGAGTAGTTCGCAACTTTGCATCAGAGTTCTTCTTGATCAGAGTCACAAAAAATGTGAAAAAAAAATTCACCACAGAAATAACAATCATAATAATACAGACCGCTCATTTCCTTGATGGATATCAGCATGGATCCAATTCAGTAGCATTTCTATAAGAGGAGAAGAAAATAGCATTGAATTCCCTCTTCTGTTTCAGTTCTCTGTCAAGACAGCTTCACCATCTCAAATGGCTATTGTTTCATATGCAAGTCCACTTTAGTTAGAGAGGTCATCATGGCCAGAGAAGGTCGAGGTTGACCGGTGTTACCGAAGGCTAGGTAAGGTTACGGTGACTAGGTCGAGGAAGATAGTTGTGCTAACTAAGAAGATTTTAGCATGCCAAGCTTCAATTGCTGAGTCGTCACCTGTGCTTCAGGATTTTGAGGTACATGTTTAATATTGTCACTCCTTTATATGCATCTTAAATTTTCATTTGAATTCTATGTAACACTTATCACATTCTAAGCTGAAGGACACTTAAAAAGGCTTATTTTTGTTCTTGCATAGATTTTGAGTTTACAGGTTCAAATTGTTTCACGCACTCTGGTGAAGATATTTCTATTTCATGCAGATAGAAACTTTCAATGAGAGGGAGTAGAAGCTGGCAAACTACATTCCAGTGTTTGTGATGCTTCCAGTGAGCCAACTCTTTCTCATAGAGTTCATTGCACCAGCAATGACCACAAATCCTTTGATCAGAAAATTTTCCAGCAGTTAGATGTCATTTCTCCAGACAACAACCTATTGCACAAACCAGAAGCCTTGAGGCAGCAGTTGCAGCAGCTCTGTGCGGCGGATGTTGACGGAGTGATGGTGGATGTTTGGTGGGGCATTGTGGAAGGCAAGGCACCAAAGCGCTACGACTGGAGTGCCTACAGAGACCTGTTCTAAATGGTTCAGGAAGAAGGCCTCAAGCTGCAGCCCATCATGTCATTCAACCAGTGTGGTGGCAACATCGGTGACGACGTGAACATTCCGATACTGGAATGGATTCATCGGCGCATCGGCGACTCGAAACCCGACATATACTACACTAACAGTAGCAACACAAGGAACAAAGAGTACCTCACCATTGGAGTGGATGAGCAGCCCATATTCAGTGGACGCGCTACTGTGGAGGTTCGAGATGTAAACTAGCATTCTCTTAGTGTACATGAATGAATTGAAGATGAAGTGATAGAAGACAACAAACTGAAGAATGATTCGCCTAAAGATTTATTAGTTGTTGTGATGACCACCAATTTGAGTCCTGAAGATTATGCAGCTTTACAGTGATTAGTTGTTGTGATTTTTGCAGCTTTACAGTGACTTCATGAAGAGCTTTAGAGAAAATATGACAGATTTCTTGGCTTCTGATATGATAAAAGACATTGAGGTGGGTCTTGGCCCTGCTGGAGAATTGAGGTACCCTTCATATCCTGAGGCACAGGGATGTGTTTTCCCAGGCATTGGAGAGTTTCGGGTACCTTACAATGAATAGTTGTAATGCAAATATGTTACCCATCCAATTGAAAAAAAGAATCAAAACTGAAACAAAATAACTTGGTAAACGCTGTTACTCAAAAAAGAAACTTGTGCAGTGTTATGATAAAGACATGAAGGAGGACTTCAAAATCGCTGCAACAAAGGCAGGACACCCTGAATGGGACTTGCCAGATGATTCAGTAAGATATAATGACAAACCAGAGTCCACAAAGTTCTTTGCTGCAAATGGAACATATCTCACTCAACAAGGACAATTCTTCCTAACTTGGTACTCAAACAAGTTGATCATGCATGGAGACCAGATCCTTGATGCAGCAAACCAGGCCTTCCTTGGTTGCAAATTCAAGCTTGCAGCCAAAGTAAGTATATCTTATTGCATTTTTTTTCAAAACAATGAAGCATGGTTTCATGGTTTTGGATTCTTCTGTTGATCAATGAATTGTGATGGATTCCATTAAAAGTGTCTGGCATCCACTGGTGGTATAAGATGATATCCATGCGGCAGAGTTAACTGCAGGTTAGTTGTTTACCACAACCTGAACAATAGGGATGGTTATAGAACCATTGCAAGAATGCTGGCAAGGCATGATGCTGTTCTTAATTTCACTTGTGTGGAGATGAGGAATTATGAGCAGATTAGGAGAGCCAAGAGTGGACCTGAAGAATTAGTTCAACAGGTAACCGTGCACAATTAAAATGTTAATAGGATGTCTTGGAAATTATAGAGCTAACCCCAACAGAATGCTAAATGTTATAAGAACCAATGCTCCATTAAGTTGGTGTATAGCTATCAGTTTAGATGCTTATTATATGTTTGTGACTTATTGCTCCTAAGTTTTATATCGATCAAGCTTATAGTTGTTAGACTTGTATATTTAGAGAAAAACATGCTAATTAGAAGGAAGTTATAGTGTTACAACTCATGATTTTGAGTTGATCTTAGAACATTTTAAAACACGTTGAGTGTTGCATGGTACAGTATCAAAACTCCACCGTTCGATATTTTAGACCTTGAGTAAAAGTACATGACATGGAAAAAATCTTTCTGTGAATCTTTATCAGGTATTTTCTGCAGCATGGAGAGAGGGGATTCAGGTTTCATGTGAAAAATGCACTTGGTAGATATATGACAGGAGAGCTTACGACCAAATATTGAGGAATTCAAGGCCAAATAGCATCAAAAATGGCAAGCCATGGCTGAGAGTTTTAGCAATGACTTACCATTGACTATCCAAACTGAAGAAGATTAATTTTCGGATTTTCAAGACTTTTGTGAGGAAAATGCATGCTGATCAGGTCACATTTTGTATACTTCAACTATTAAATCATAGATTGAAGTTTTGAACAGTGTTTCTTTACAGGATTACTGCCCAGATCCATGGAAATACTTCAATCCAATCACACCTATAGAAAGATCGAAACCAAGGATGCAAATCCACGAAATCTTGGAAGCTACAGAGCCTATGCAGCCGTGTAAGTTTGATCCAGAAACTGATATGAGAGTTGGTGGTGCCTTTTCTGATATTGCCGATATCACAGATGCAATATTGCGTATCGTAACTTCAGTATTGGAATCGATACCCATGAAAATTGGAATCAATGACTGAAACCGCCATTAAAGGAAACCTTCAATCTTCAGCATTAACAAGCAAAGAAGTATCGATACCCATGAAAATTGGCACAAAAACCTGGCAATGCTGATATCTTCAGTGGATTCTGTAATTAAGTCCATGCTTCTGAAGATTGAAAACAAAAAGGAAAAAAAAAACATTCAATCTGAGTGAGTTTACTTTAGGTTTGCTATTAAAGAACCTTTAATTCAGTGAAATTTGTCATGTGAAACTCCCCATGTAACAAGAACTTGGAGTTTCTGAAAGAGCACTGAGTTGATCTCTGAATACAAACACAGTTCATTTGTTGCCGCAAATTGTTGTTGGAGACTTGATTGACGTTAAAATTAAGAGCAGTTGACCATGAAAGATTAGCAGTACATGATACTGGGCATTTATCTTGGCCTTCTCAAAGTATCTTCTTATCTATTTATTTTATTTGAGCGTCATGCATTAAAGTCAAAATGCTTATGATCTTTGATGATTTTATCAGAATTTATTTAAGCTATAAAATTAAAAAGTAAGAAAAAAAAGTGTGGAATAATAAAAGGTAATTAATACAAGAATAAACGATCTCTATTTTGCCGTCAGATTCGATGATATTTAATCGTGGCCGTTCGTATGTAGTCAATGGAGCGAGGATAAGCATAGCACATATCCACAGTAGTAGAAAGCTCCAGAAAAAGAGCGCATACAAATATTCCCGCACCGCCTTCGCCGTGCCTTTTGCCAAAAGCCACCCTCAAACTTTATAAAAAGCAGAGTTCGCAGCGACCGTCCTCTCGAATCGAGCGACACGTCCGATCGCAGATGCCGAGCCGGAGGGCGATCGAGGTCCGCGCCGGCGACGGGAACTCGCAGAAGTGGCGGGTCTCCCTCTCGGAGGACGCCTTCGACTCGTTCGTCGCTCACGGCGGGGACGCGGCCCGCAAGGTGTTCGGCGAAGGGTCCCTCTTCAGCCCGCTGCTGTTCGGGAAGTTCTTCGACCCCGGCGACGCCTTCCCGCTGTGGGAGTTCGAGGCCGACGCGCTTCTGGCTGGGTTGAGGAACGCGTCCAAGACCGGCGTCGATTGGTCCGAGACTGACTCCGAGTTGGTCCTCAAAGCGGAATTGCCAGGTACGGATTTGTTGTTGGTGTTGTTGTTCTGGTACTTTCTGAGAAGAACAAAAAGAAAGCAGCTTGAAATCCCTAACAGGGCGTGAGTTTGACAGTTGAACGGGATCGTTCAAGTTGCTATTAATCAGAATCGCTAGATGCAAGAATACTTTACTGTTGGTATTTACTGAGAATAACAAAAATTTAGCATCTTTAGAACTCAATAAGGGCATAAATCTTATTATGGAACGGGATTGATAAATATTCCTAGAATTAACACAAGAAATAAGAAAGAAAGGTTGAGGGGGAATGATTATTCTGTAAGAATAATAATTTGAAGTTGCAATCAAACTCAATAATTGCTATTTCATCAGAATCAGACAGCAATGGAATATTTATTCCTATAAAAGTCACAGTTTGTTGTTTTATATTTGAAGGGAATAGTAATTAATTGCAGACTTATCTTGCAACCAAATAGGAGAATAGATATGCCATTAGAATTCATTAGTACCTTCTTCATATTAGTCTTGATATTAAGGATGATTCTCAATTCTCAAACTAAAACTTGCACCTTGTTTTCTATGGATGTTCTATTTCATTAGAGGATGCTGGTCTATCTAATAATGTTTGTTCAAGTTGAGAACTCATCTATTTTTTAGTAGCTGAGTAGCTTTAATCTAGTTGAAGCAACAGATCCAGCTGCAGCTTAGCTTATAAGCCTCAATTTAATTGCAGAAAGCAAAGTTCTTGAGCATTTTGCTTGGTGTTCTTGAACACTTTGCTTCTTCTGATAACATACGAAAGATTTGAATATATAGAACCAAGAATATCAGAAGGCTAAGCTTTTGAAAAGAAAGAAAGAAAGACTGCTCAAGTTCTATGTTAGTTTATTTTATCATGTTATAGATTGCTTCAGTACTTGGCACAATGAAAAATGTGTTGTTTCAGCTGACTAATAACATAACAATACTCTGTCGGGCTGCACTGTTTCGATCATACCAAACAATGTTTGCCCACAATGACCAAGCTATATTTTGCAGTCGGCGCAAGGAGATGCGATGCTGAAGTCTGCGGGCAAAACACAAAGGTGATCGAGATCAGTGGTCTGTGGAGGGGCAAAGAATCTGAGGCGAGAGACTGGAAGATGGGCCGCTGGTGGGAGAATGGATTCGTCCGGCGACTCGAGCTGCCGGCAGATGCAAATTGGAAGAAGGTGGAGGCATATATTGTTGATGACACCCTCCTTGAGATCAAAATTCCAAAGAACAGTCCTGATGGAAACCCGCACTGAGTGGTGGCAACTAATGCCATCTAATTTAACAGTATACGTATCTAAACATCAATGAGTGGTGCAGATGTTAAGGAATGGGCCTTTCAGGGCATCCAAAAAAGAGGAGGAAGGCAAGGCATGGTGGCTGACCAGAAGAATAAAGAAGCAGCTGTGCACTAATGGAACAAGATATGTAATTTGTCTACTACTTTAATAGATTTAATTTATTAAACACTGATTTATGAAATATTTTGTGAGCTTTCAGATGACACAATGGTTAATCTCTTATGGATGGGATCAGTATGTAATATTCGATTGTATAAAAATAAAACTACATTATGTAAAAATACATCTACATTATTGACTATATATCTACATTATGTAAAAATATATAACAAAATCAAACTAAGTGTTTTATCTTCTAATTTTTTGAATTGTGTTCAACTAGATTTTGACAGAAATTTGGTTCAGCTTGAAAAAGAAAAAGGGGAAAATTATTTGCAGAGAATATTTCCATATATTTGACAGGAAATAAGATTGAACACATTGCGATAACACAATTAAATCTTTTTCACAAGTCAGATTTTGCAACCGTTAGACAACATACTGTGATGATAAAACTATAAATTGTCGACGATAAACAGAGCAAAGAACGATAATAGTAGATAACTCTCCCCCATGCGATATAAACACTGTCACAAAATACCAACTGAGATAAACATGGGGGAAACCAAACACTACAGGGACTGATCTTATGAAGCAGCCGGTCGAGATTCACTCGAACGCCCACTGGTTCTCCCTCCGCACTTCTTCCTCTTCCTCCGGCGTGAAATCGTTCTTGATGTTGAAGGTCTTGCGGATCTCTTCAGGGGTCTTCCCCTTGATCATGTCAGCCACAGTCTGGCATGTCAGATCCAGCAGTCCCTTAATGTTTAGATAGTTTGCTGCCTAAACACATGAGAGCAAATTGTTAGCATACGATGCTGTTATCTTACTACAAGAGTGCACATGGGGTGTACTTGGTGTATAGGAGACAAATTAAAAATGTCAATATCGATAAACATGACTAATACACTAATTAAATATACTTATCGGCACCTCCTATTCATACTTTGCTAAAAAAAATGTGAATCATGCACAATGCAACAAAGCTTATAACCTAAACAATTATGTAAACACAATCAAAATAAAGCCATTTAACTACACATACCGACTGCCTATGTCATATACAGCAGTATGGCAGGAGCCTAGGCGGTTGTACATGCAGCCAAAGTAGGAGCTTTCTAAAACCATGTTACCATATCAAAGTAGGATTGCAATAGCATCAGATGCTAGGAAATCAGATTTGCATGAAATACAAAGATAATAAATGAAATTAAAGTTTCAAGATGCAGAATCGATTTAAGGCGTAATTGGCGTGAAAACTGAGAGAAATAAAAAACTTCCAGTCAATTATGAGGAGTTGAAAATATATCTTTTATTTCTTATTTAGTTTCATCTGTTTTGATTATTTTGTGTACAACTGTCCAGAAAGCAATAATATGCCTATTATAATGTACAATGGCCTACTTTTTTTTTTTTTTTTGAGTAATACAGGTATCCAACTCTTATAATACAGTGACTTACGTATCACTTTAAAATTTTTAGGCAACAAAAAGTACCTTTTATAAAAAACAATAAAACTAGATGTGTATGTGCTTTCATTCTGTTAGAATGGTTACATCACTTTGTCCAGGACAATATATTAGACGATCCTGATAAAAAGACAGATAAATGTATCAGCGTACTAGACAAAATAAAAAACTATTATCAAGGACAATCAGGTATAGCTCCTTTACCATCTTAAATTTTGAAATGGACATGTTCAAAAAACAACAAAAAGATTCTATAGCAAGGCTGATTAATTAAATTGATTTTGACACTTTTAGAGACATAGAATGAGACAATTCAGGGTTCTATATAATATAACTGTCATTTTAAATAACTAAGTTATTATTATTAGTGTAGGGAAAAAGTTAACGGAGTCAACCTAAAATTAGAAAAGATTCACAATTTATCAATGTCCTACCAAGGTTGGACTCAGATACAAATCAAGATGCCTGCTCAGCTACTCAGGTAGTATTTTTCCAGGAGTTACCTTTATGCTATTCCTCTATCGAGCTCCATGTAAAACTGTTTACAGTTTCTCATAACCATAAACATAACTCAAAAGTCTGAAACATAACTGTCCTGTTACTTAGGCAAATATGTCATTAAAATACAATGGAGTGGTAGGATGGAAACTACAGATTTGTAAGTCATCATGTATGTATATGATAAGGTATTCCAATCTCATGCTTCCCCAGTTCAAACAAGACAATATAAGATAGAGAGGAAGAGATGGAAAAAACTGTAGCCATTCTCTAAATACTATCTTCTAAGTTATCTAGTTGACTACCCCATTTCCCATGGTTGTCTACCAATCAACTTTTGCATAGTCAAAATAGGGACAAGAACATTGAGTAGAAAAGAATGAACAAACATGAATGTTTTTAAATCTGAAGCAAATGAGACTAGATAGGCAATTGTGGACCCTGTCTGATCCAACATATAGTTTGAAAGCTGGGCCAATCATGGTTGTAATACAATATTTGTTTTTCGTGCAACAATACGAAATTCAATGATCACTAGGTTCCATCTTAACTAACAGATCTGACTTCTGAATAGCATGCCCTCAGAAAGTCCATGGTTTGCTGGCAAGGGATAATACATATGTAAGAAAACAATTTCAACAGTCAACTGAATTTTTTAGGCAAAGTTAGATGAAATAAAAAGGTCACTATGGAACAGTAAGTAATTAGGTAAATAAAACTGAGGTGCAGTTATTGATAGGCAGAGGTTGACCAACTAGGAACAAACCTATTATCTCAACTGTACATTCTAGGATAGCTATAGGTGGGTGACGGCAAGTTGTTTTGTGGTACATCTGGTAGGTTTACATCAAGACAAATTTTGTAACTATGCATCGTTTGGGAAAATAACAATTGTGGAAACAGAGATACTTTAATAGGGGAAAAAATATCACTTCAAGACCAAAAATAAGAGAAAATGAAAGGGTGCGCTATCTAATCATAAGAGGGAAATTACCCTAGAGTGCTACATTGAGATTAAAGAATAAAAATAAACAAAAAGTTCAACTTGCTTGGAATCAAATACTCCAGAAGAATCTCAAAATAATTATATTTCCATATATAAAAAATTCTAAGAATTTTAATTCCAATGAAGATATTTGGAATTAGATGGGAAATGAGAATTGCAATTCCATTGCTTATACTTGGGATCATAGAATACGGACATATTTGGTACCATGTTGAATAAATTCCCAAGACATCACGAACGCAAATTCGTCCAATTTTGATCCCCTTTTTTTTGAATAATACATTTAGATATAGAACAAATATAGAATTAGAATTCCAAATTAATAAGACTGATCAAGATCTGATTGTAAAATCTAATTAGAATTTAACGTCAAAATTGTCAGAAATATTTACTCTACTTTAAAAATAAATCAGAAAAGAAGTCGAGAGATCCCACCAAAATCAGATCGAAGAGGGTCGCCTGGTCGACTTTGACGAAATCGGCGTCCCAGGACTTGAGGTCCTCATCGGAGATTCCAGATCCGGCGGTGTCCTCGGAGGAGGACTTGGAGGCGGCAACATCGACGTGCTTCTTGCAGTACTCAACCACCTTGGCGAGGATCCTGGAGGAGACGTTGGGGAGGGGGATGCCGTTGTCGGCGCAGTCGTCCTCGATCATGTGCTTGATGGTCTGCGACTCCATCGCCACCGCCTCCTCCACCTCGAACACCTCGCCGTCCGAACTCCTCAGCGTGATCATCCTCGCCATGCTCTCCACTATCGAAGAAAAAAATCGCACGAGATGATTGAGGGAAGGAGAGATCAACAAAGGGAAAACAAGAGGCGGAAGAAGGAGATCGAGTTCTGATCAAGGAGGGCAACGAAAGGCATCGGGAGGGGAGAAGATAATGCAACTTCTATTGAAGAGATTAGGGGGTCCCAGTTAACTTACCCGATCGTTTACGTTCTTCAATTGCCAGTTGGGTCCCATTTAATTTTGGTAGGTAAGGCTGGGTAGATAAGAAATTGACTTTGTTGGATAGACGAACTGTTTTGACGATTTTTTCGTTTAGGTGATAATGTTTAATAGATTTCTCAAACTGCCCTTTACAATTTTATGACCTATAAATTGTTTCATTGTATGATTATTAAAATATCCACAAAATCTTCAACTCTGGTTACTTTTTATTAATTGTTTAAATCGGAAAATCCTAAATCCTTAATTCTGAAATAATTAATAGAAAATCAAAATCGGAATATATAATTATTAAAAAAATTAATTAATTTAATTAAAAATTAAATTAATTGATATTTTATAAATTTGATTTATTTAATTTTTGTTAAATAATTTAACCGATTCGATTAGCTAAAAAAAATTTAATTTATTCAATTTCGATTAAATCATCTTACTCGGGTTGGTAAAAGGTGAAATATTTGTCCTAGTATTTTCATCAATTTATTTCAGGATTAATACAAAGAAATAAATCATAAAAATTAATTTATTAATTCGAATAATGATTAATACATGCAAATATATATATATATATATATATAATTATTAATTAAATTTTAATTTTTAAATTTTATAATAATAATATTTTATTTATTAATGATCAATTCATTCCGTGAGAATTAAATCACTCTACTCGTTGTGGTGGTAAAAAGGTGAAACGCTCGCCCTCAACGCCTCCGTCAGTCCATCCCAGAATTAATACGGATGAAGTAAATCACGAAGACGAATCTAATCAACCCGAACAAAATTAAATCACTCTACTCGTGAGAAGGCACTTGGTGGGTGCATGCGCCGTGGGCTCGAAGCTGTGAGTTTGTCTATCTCTTAAATCGTCTCCTCCGCAATAAACTATCACTGTTTTGACGCAGTTAATATGGAGAGGGAGTTTCTCCGTGATGCCCTTCATGTTGCTCTTTGTGGCAAAAGGCGAAACGCTCGCCCCCAGCGCCCCCGCCAGTCCGTCCCAGAACCAACACGGAGGAGGTAAATCACGGGCCTTCATGTTGCTCTTATTGGGATGAAAGCTGAACCAATGATTCAATATGTTGAATTTGCTGCAGACCATCTTTTCTCATAGCCTTAGGGTATGATAACATGTACAAGGTGAGCAATCCGTTTGATTGGATTGAGCTCATCTCATCTAAGGGCCTTGAGGATGTTTAGAATCCTTATGTTGTATTTTCTATCGTCTTATGTAATAATACTCTGCAGATCATAATAATCCATGAGCCTCATGTTTGCACAGTAGTTGTTATGTTTATTTAACTTTTCTAAAACTAAAATATGGTTTGTAACTATTTTTTATCTTGTTGCTACAATTTGTTTGGTGGCTCCCGTGACAGCCATTCAGACAAAGGCATTATCAATGGCTCCCTCCCCTATTTCTGTTTGTCACCAGATAAGCAAATTTAGTCAGAAGATGAAGTCAATTACAGACCCAGAAGTAATCATCATGGCAAAAAACATTCATTCCCAGCATCTGTTCGTCTCAAGATTAATATGGAGAAAATAAATCATCAAAATTAATCAAACTAGTCCGAATAATGATCAATATATGGAAGAGAGCAAGAACCTTACTACTAGTCAGAATTTGATTCTCGAACCTCATAATAACAACATTTCATGTACTAGCCATCAATCTATCCCATGGGAACAGACCCAGCAGCAATCATAGTGACAAAAGGCGAAACGCTCGCCTTCAGCGCTCCCGCCAGTCCGTTCCAAGACTAACACAGAGAAAATAAATCACGAGAGCTAATCTAACTAACTTGAATAATAATTAGTACATAAAAAAAATAAAAATCTAACTATTAATCAAAATTTAATCCCTAAATTTTATATTAATAATACTTTATATATTAATCATCAATTCGTATCGCGACGACATGCAGCGATTGTGCAAAATGACCCAAGAGAGCTGGTCGAATAGAATGCAATATTTAATTAATTGATTATTTCGATTAATTCAATTTCAGTTTTAAAACTGATAATTCGATTAAATCAAATAAGTTGATTCTCAAATCCCTAAATCCAAAAATATTAAATTTCTAATTCCAAATTATCCGAGAAACCTATGTTCCTAATTTCAAATTATCAGAAAAACTCTAAATTTCTAATTCTAAATAATCCGAATAAAAAATTAAAATCAAATAAAAATATATAATTATTAAAAAAAAAATTATTTTGATCAAAAAATAAATTAATCCATATTTTATCAATTTAATTTATTTAATTTTTATTAAAAAATTAATCGATTTAATTAGTTTAAAAAAAATGATTCCTCAGTCCTACTAAAAATACACGTCCAGTTTGTTGCTTGATTCATTTAAATAGACACAAGATTCCAACGTAACTGAATTGTCTGATAAAGAAAATAACCACAACCTAGTTAAATAATTATAATTCATGGTTTGTTATCCATTTCAATAAATTCCAACGTTTTAAATTTTAGTAGAAACCAGGTTGCTTGTTTCTTACATACAATGACAGAAATTGCTCACCTTCAAAATTCAAAGAAGAATATTATACATAAGGTAGAATCATCATCGACGGAGAACGATGGAGATGGAGAATGAGACGATCAGCAGTCATGGAGACCGAGGGGAAGGCAACATCTACTACATATAAATATTTGACTTGATAAAGGGGTTTGAAGTAGAGTGGGCGTTCAAGCTTGAGATGCTGACCAGCAAGGAGCATCTTGGCAGTGAGATCTGTAAAGAGAACAAGAGTAAGCAGTGCGGTAAGAGAAGTTAATTTATTTAGACAAGCCTGAATAGTTGCAATCATAGCTCTATGATGATGATAATTATGGGCTTTCTAATACCAGATTTTATGATTATGATGATGGCCTTCTCAGTTAGGAAATTGGGATCATGTAAATTAATTTGATCCAACACAGAAACAATTTGAAGCAATTACTCCATTTGCTTCGCCCGATGTGATCCAGTTATACAAGGATGACGATGATGTTCCCAGTGAAGGAAAAAACGATCATGTAGATTGATTTAATGTAAAATTGAAACAAATTGAAGCAATTAATCTATTTGCCTCTCCGGATGTGAATTGGTTATACAATGAGACAATGAGACAAGTCGACGTGTATGGTTATACATCATACAGAACCAGAATAGGAAAGGTGATCTATTTTACTTTCGTCAACAATTTCATTTTCCAGTCCTAATTTTGTTTTATGGAAATCAAAGCTGGTTCAGGTTTCAGATCTCCCATCGGTTAGACATCAGTCTTTTACTTTCCTTCAACTAGAAAGAAATTTGATAAGATTCTTAAGTAGCAAAAGAAGTATGCAATAAAGCAAATGATTGCCAATAGGCAACATAATACACCACAAATTTGATCACAAGAATCATGATGAACAAAAGGCTTCCTAAGGACAAGTGACTAGAAATCCACTTCATTAAAAAGTTACAAGAGTGTGAGATTCTTAGGATGAGGCAAATACACACTCAATATCCCATGGATCAAAGTGCATTAGTTTTAGAAGCAGACATGTCAGATACTTGCATCCATTTGTTAGATACTTGTACCCTAGTTCAAGTAACATAGCTATCTACAAAAGTTCCAAGCAAGATATATAGCAAAATCAAAGTGATTTTTTCATCCAACGTGCACTATCACCATATACATACAGGGAAATAAAGAAGTGCTGCTTAAGAAATGAAACAGTCAAAAGAAAAGTGACCAGATAACTGTGGCAAAGGGAAAACAAAAAATATATACAAAATAGATGGTCAAATGAGCAATATAAAATGAAGACTTGTGCAGGTGTTCTTAACGCCAAAAGTGTTGATTAAAACAGTCAAGAAAAGTGACAGAGGATCGTGGCAAAGGTAAAAAAAAGACACAATAGATGGTCAAGTGAGGAACATAAAAAAGAAGACTAGCGCAGGTGTCCTTAGCCAAAAAAGACAGGAGTGATCAATAAGAACTTACAGTGCACAGGGATGTGCCTTCATTTATCCATAGAACTCAGTCATAATTTTTGCGATGGTTTGATCTTGAATGAACAGAATGCTTCCTTTTCCTCTTTGAATGTTCAGAATGCTTTTTACTGCTATCATGATGATAACTCCTCTTTGATCTCGATTTTGATTGAAAACCATCTCGGGAATCACTAGAAGAACTATTATCTGGAGTTGTGCTCCTGCGGTGATGCCTAGAATTAGATCTTTTTCTCTTTGATTGATATTCATCAGTACCATCAGGAGTCTTGTTTCTTCTATGATGTCTTGAATGAGATTTATTTCTTTTTGTTTGATATCTACCACCTGAAGAATCAGAATCCGGACTTCTGCTTCTGCTTCTACCTTGCTGATTCCTGGAGTTACTAGTTCCCTTTTCCTTAGGCTCCTGATGATCACTAGAAGAATCAGGTGAATTCCCATCATATCTTGAATGAATTTTTCTACTTGGAATTAGGAATTGTGTTTTTTCTTGATCAAGATTGTCCTCGTGCAAATCAGAGAATCTACCTCCTACTGAGACACTTGCATATCTATTGGCATTCCCTTTGCCATGATAACTGTCAAAATCGGCACCAGAAGAAAATCCTGTTCCGGGAGTGCAGTTTTTGTTACTTCCAGAATCATTTTGCCCCGAAGCTAGAACTTCACTACTTTGAGGAACTTTGTGCGCTTCTGGTGTCTGAAGAGATTGCCCATTTCTTCCAGCAACTTTCAATTCTCCAGTGTTAACTGTTTCGCCAACTACAGATGAACTGTCACCCTTGGGAAGTTTGCTGGGTACATCAGGCGGAACCTCCAGGCCTAGCTCTGCACCTAAAGATTCCAAAAAATCACTTGCAAACAAGCGGTTTAGTGTCATGTTGGCACCTTCACTCTTCATGGGATCAGCAGCCTTGGTAGAAGTGCCAGCATCTGCATCTACATCATCATCTGAATCATCAGAGAAAATTGCCTGGATCCATGAAAATAAAGATTAGTTACATGAAGTGTAGAGTAGTAACTAGATTCAAATTCCAATACATTTATCTCAACCAAGCCTTTGCATCATTTGAAGCATGCATTTAACAGTACATTTGTAGCCATGTATTAGTTTGTAGGTATATATAATCTCATTCTCAGTGCTAGATAAAATGAGTACCTTATATAGATCAACAGGCTTCTGTAAAGTTGCTATATCTTGCTGAATTTCAGGCTCATTTGTGTCAATTTGTTTCTCTGATTCTTTCGATTCAAACTGCGGTAAGTGCACAGATTCTTTTTTGGCAGAAATAATTTCTTCAGGTTTCATTTCCCTAATAGATTCTGCCATAAAAAAGAGAGTATCCATCTTGCTTTTAGGTCTTGGCAAAGGGGGAGGCTGCACACAGAAAGAAACTATTTCAAATATCAATTTGCAGCAAACAAGCTGAATCAGAGAAAGAACATTATCAAACAAAGAAGAAATGTGAACCTAATATGAATATAAACATTTGACATTTAAAATCAGGTCCCTGAACATTTTACTTAGTTTCAGAAGAAAACATAAAATCAAAGGAAACCATCTTAAATGCCAGTAGTTATGATGGAAATTTACTGAAGTACCTTCCCCATGAAAGGGTCTATTATGTCAAACCGTTTGCAGAGAACAGGCATTGGCCTCCACTGAAACTCCTCTCTCTTCGGATAAACTTTGCTGGTCATCTTATTCTCAGCTGAAGGATCTTGTGTCTTCTGAAAAATTCCATAGTATCACATATATTAGAGAAATTTAAAAGCTAAAAGAGAGGAGATATCTCACAATTTCAAAAGAAAAAGACTAACTGTCGGTCCAGTTGATGATATGAACTGTTGCTCAATGGAACCTGAGAAATCCATTAACTGCCCCATTGATCGAGAAGCTGTTAATGGATTTTGCTCACCCTTTTCGATTGTTTCTGCTGCAGCTTCAAAGTCCAACCTCTCCCGAGCACGATCATCCTCTGACATGATGCCTGAAGGTTGTGTAGAACGCAAGCCTCCTTCGTACTTATCCTTGAGAAATTGCTCAAATCTCTCTTGCTTGGCAGGATCGTCTTTGAAAGTTTTTGCATTTTCTAATACTCCAACCTGTGATACAGAAAGGCAGTACTTAGTATTCCTCAAGGAAATAGATAATTTGGTGTCATCAATGAAGAAATTCCTGTACAACTAGACTCGGCATTCTCTAAAATAGCACCAACCAAATGAACTTGCAGCAGAGTAACAAAATTAGAACTTACAAGGGATGATGGCTTGGTGAATGTATCAGATAGATTTGATTGAAAATGAATTTCTTTGGCAGCAGCTGAGGTGCTGGGTTCCTTGGAGCTTCTCTCTAACTGCTTCTCACCTAGAATTCTTCCACGATTTTCTGCTTTCATGCTTTCAACAGATCCTTTTGACTTTAAATCCTCAGCCAGGTATACCTGATTGATATTTTTTTGCTTCTCTTCCCACAACTTCCTTATATAGTAATTATGACCATCTCCTCCAATGAGAAAAGAAAACATGGGATTCGACCTATTCTTTTCCCTGGAAAGATCCTCAAAAAGTTTTCCACAGCGAGTAACCAGAGTTGCAAAGCCATCAATCAACAATCTCAAACTACTGTCTTCTGGAGGGGGAACCTCAGGCGGAGGTAATTCAGAAACTTTAACTGCAGTCTCAAGAGGGGCAAAGAACTTGTGATGTGAATCAAAATTGGCCGGGATAACAGGAGGGTGAAATCTGTTTGGTGGAGGGGAAAGGGAGAAAACTTGTCAGCCACAAATACATATGCTCACACAAAGTTTTATTCACAGGAGTACATAAGCATATATTATTTATCTACCAGGTATGCTGAAAATTAAAAAGAAAGTAAAAGGTTGGAAAAAAACAAGATATCACACTTTCATCATTGCAATTTCCACAGATTTTGAAAATCAAAACAACCTTAGAAAGCTAGGATGAAGTTTAGCAACTATCTTTCAATTGTATAATCAGAACTTGATGCAACTCAAAACAACCTTAGAAAGCTAGGATGAAGTTTGGCAACTACCTTTCAATTGTATAGTCAGAACTTGATGCAACTTTAAAACCAGGTAAGCTGCCTGATTTTCTGCCTTCAAGTCTGTATTTAGTATCTCTGATCACGCCCAATGGCTCATCCTCTTCGACTTCAGTTTGTTCAAAGTCAAAACCTAAACACAATGTCTTAGATACAAGCAGGCAGCACAATGTTATCCATAGTAGAGATGAAAAAGGATAGATAGTCTTTTCATATTAGAAATTTTATGATTATTCATCTTAATGTACTTGAGAAAATGCAGAATGATATAGCACCCAACCTTGCTGTAATTAACGAACCAAGACAGACACATTCAGGAAGTGAACAATGAACACACTGTGTTAACATGCATGCCTAAGAAGAAGCACAAGAATGAGATTCACAATGACCATCCACTCTTATGAAGCTGGAAAAGAAAAAAGTTTCTCAAATTCAAATGTAAATATCTTCATCAATTATATTACTCCAAAGCATTAGTTTCATTTATTATGATGCAACACCACAATCAAAGAGAACTTGATAGAAGTTAAATAAAGTAAAAGTGTCTTTCCAGATATGTATGCAAGCAATAGCTTTTTATTTATGAATATCTGCCAAAGTTACTACACCATGAGTCTAATAATGCAAGTGTCATGACTATATTGAAATGCCTCAGTATCAAAGGCCATAGTCTTAAGCATCAGAAGTAGAACAAGTGAAAGTTCAAGATGATCAAGTTGAAAAATTCTCTGAAATTTACCTGAAGCATAAATGTCCTCATCTTCAATATCAAGTTCCTCTAGTGCTCCAATACCAAAGCCTGGAGCATATTTTCCTGCTGATGATTGAATAACAAATTATCAATTGAACAAATTTTCAGAAACAATATGAAAATATCAAATCGCATATAACTAGAATTCACATGTTCTGTTAATTTAATAATGCTTTAGATCAAATACACAAGTTAGAAGTGTGAACACTTACAGTTAGAAGATAAAAGACTTGTCTTCATTGAACCCTTAATACCACTACTTTTGCTTTTAGACTCGCGCAATCTCTTTTTATCTGAGAAATTTAAAATTTTGAATAAGCACCACAAATTAAAATCAAACATTATTCTGGTCAAATGGACAATTTAATCGCCAACTGCTTTAGTTACCTCTAAATTCAGGAGCAGTCTTATATGGATCATAACCCAATCCATACAGGTCTTGCTTTGGTTGCACCACATATTCCTATGGAAGGTAGGTATAAGAGTGAACAGAATTTCCCACTCTCTAGAAGATTATAATAAATGCAAGTGTAGTACAACAAATGTAAATCAAAAATAAATTCACAAGCTGAAAAAAACACTTGAAGAGAGAGCTGAGAATGTGCATTCTGTATTTCCATAACGAAATAAGAACCAAGATTCCAATGTACAATATACATGCTGCTACATATCATTTATGTTGCCATCCAATTGCAAATTAGATCTTTAACACAAGAATGTTTTATGATTGAACAATAAGAAAGAATGTTTTTGGCAAAAATAAAGAAGCTAAGAATACAATTTGAAGTTTCTATGGACTATGGCAACCATGCCAATAAAACAATTGGATCCAATAGTATAAAACACCAACGCTTCCATCTAGTATATTTACATTTCACATTAATTACACCATAAAGAAAAGTAAGTGCTCCATTCTTGTTAGAGAAACCCAAAAGTCTACTTGATGTTGATACACCTTGTAATTCTCCAAGATTTAGTTTCTTTTTCCTTCTATTTTTCTTTTATATAATAGAGGTAGAATTAATCATATAGCAAAAGATCCCCACAAGCTCTATTTTATTTCTTTTGTATTTGGGATAAAACTTATATCTTTGAGCCTATCAGGACATATCATGCTACAATTTTTTGATTTATTTAATTCGATAGAATTTGGAATCCTATTTCTCACTCCCAATTCCTCCTTTGCATCTTTCTTTCTTCCTCCCTGTTCTACTCCCTGTATCCTCTTCTCACTATCACCTCCTATTTCATCCTGTTGCAGTTTGAGCATCCTCTATCCTGCATTTCAGTCTGGTAATAAACACTTGTTTTGCATCACAGTTGATAGTAACAAGAGGTAATAATGAGTCCCAACTATTCCAGAAGGTCAATCCTTGAGCACCAACATTTTTGCATCACTACTACATGCAAAGTATTTCCAGAAAAAAAAACATGAAATGGTTTAAATACATTCACTTGATTATAATAATATTTACAAACAGTTCAAAAAAAAGTACTTGACCAGAAGCAATCACAGACTGAAAGGTAGTTGTGAGATATAATCCAAAACACCATAAGATTTCCTTTGACCTTATTTACCACTGGAAAACTCTGTAAACCAGATAATAATTGAAATGCAAATCAAATATACATATAGGGCAGTCTAAATTGTTACAAGTGTACATGAAGCACAAGAATATCTACCAAAGATTTAGGGTCAGCTATGAAGTAGGGGCATATCATATTTAATGGAAGTAAGTGCATATGATAGTTACAAGAAAAACCAGCAGAAAATAGAAAAGTTCCAGAAGATTGATCCCACGCTCCCAAACAATAAAACTTATTTAAGCAACACCCTCAATTTCAGTGCAGCAGTATGAAGTACAAAATCATTTCTTTGTTGTACACTTACAGGCATGCTTTTAGAAGCATTGTTGACATCAACCCCTCTTTCATCATATTCTTCGGGAGCTGAAACATGAGATCCTTTTTGTGATGGCTCTGTTCCTCCCTCATTACCCGAAAAAGCCAGGAAAGCTTTTCTAGCTTCTCTGCGTGATTCTAGGAGTAACATGAAAGCCAAAAAAAACAAACATCAAAGAATATCACAGTTTTATTGACAGCAAAACCCAAAAAGATGAAGAAAAATTCTACTATAACATTTTAGAAAGAATGCACTCAAACTTGTGAAGTCCAAAGAGGTGACAAATAACTTTGCTCCTCTATCTAGGCTGCCTAACAAAATTATAAATTAACCATCTGAGTTAAGGAATTGACCAACTTCTAAAGAGAAGAACAGAAAAAAAAATAGAACCTAGAAAACAACTTAATGATTATGCTCCAGATCACATCCAAATACAACATCTCATTATATAAATTGCTGGCTTAAAAGGTGGATGGCTAAGCCTCCACAAAAAAAATTGAAATCTTATTAGCTTACTAACTGATTTATACCATGCATGGATCCGAAAAGACAGATTAATTTCCCATTCTGCACAAGAACATAGGAAGCATGCAAATCATAACAAGCTTCTGAGAAAGAAAATGCATCTGGTAGACTGATTAAGTCAGGAAATCCTGAAATTGCAATCGTAACAAGCTTCTCAGAAAGAAAGTGCATCTGGTAGACCAATCAGGTCAGGAAACCTGGAATTGCTACTAATTAAGAGACTGCCACAACTGAACTCATGTTAAAAAATAGCTTACATATCCAAACAGGGATACATACTATACCAAAATTTAGGACTAGTTGCAGCATGTGAAGCTACTAACTGAAAAAGGTCCCAACACACAATAAGCAGTACCATATAAAGAATCAGCATGTGCATCCTTGATTGAGTGACCATGACGCCATCCCATTTTGAGCAACAGTTTTACACCTATCAAGATCAATAAGAACGTGTAAGATAAAGCCTTTTGCAAATTATGGCTATTAAAGCAAAGTTAAAAGAGACAGACCAATAGAAGTTGATGCAGGAATTACTATTTCATCAGGTGCTGGTCCAGGAATAGCTGAAGGCCTGTGCCAAAAAGGCAAAGGTAAATAATCAAGTACTCTTGTCAGTTACTAGAGTATTCTCCATTTCAGCCCCCAAATAACAAAAAACAAACAAACAGAAGAAAAAAAACTAGAGCCTGGACTTGGCGGAATTACTTCTAGCAACTTTAACAACAACAAAAGCTAATCACAGTTAATTCTTCAAGCTTCAACAACATAACTTTAAATATAACCCAACACTAACAATATAAAAAAAATAGTGAAGAATATATAAGATTTCAGAATAACAAAAAACAATAGAGAGAAAATTACATTCGGGGTCTATTAAAGCTCTCAAGAAAATAGATTAAATCTTCTATGATAGAAGTACACAAAACCAGCATCAGAGAGTTGTCTTAATAGCTAAATGAAGAACTGAAGGATGCCATCTATAAATAAGAACTGCACCAAGGAGATGATATAATATACAGATCTTTTAAATAATGTTTTTTTTTACATTTAGAAGAATTTTCAACTGTATTCCACTACCCCTAGATGTCAATCATTGATATTTTTATTCAGAATTGTGTGCATGCCTATGAAAATGTTCAGATGTAATTTGAAGTTATAGACTCATGTAATTGATCAGTAACTTGTCTAAGCATGCTATGCTCTTGCCATTAGATGAGAACATAATCAATTGAATAATAAATGGGATTAGTTTAGTGCGCTCATATTTGAGAATGTCTTTGATCAACAAGAGTGTCAAACTACACGATTATCCTAATATTCTAAAATCTGAAGTAAAGGACTTGCACCATATCAGCAAAAGAAGCAATGTCAGAAATGAGAGTGGATTACTCTGCAGATATGAAACAACGTATTAGTTAATAAACAAAATGCCTATAAGTGCATTTCTTGGGATATTAGCCGAAGTGAAAATTTGATCAAGTAAATCAACTAACGCTTCCTTCGCACAATACAGTTTGAACAAATTATGCATAAAAAACAACTATTCAGACTTGTGAATCCACTATGTTTAGGTACACTGGACTATCCCAAAGATCACATCAGGAAAAACACAGACAGATGGAGAAAAAAGGAGTTGCAAAAATATATTCGATTGATAAGATCAAGGCTGATTGGATTTAACTAAATTAATCTACATAGACTCTCACCACATTTAGATGTTTAAAGGACAGGATAAGCTTCTTTAAGGGATAAACAGCGCTAGACAAAAATCTGAAGATAGACCAAGTGTAGCTTATACTGCAACAACAAGGTGGGAATCCCACATAATTGGATCTGCTAGCAACAACATGATACGCTAAAAATTGCTTGTGTTCACAGAAAAAAAAAACACTTTAATTACCTTTTATGCTGCTCCTTTTCAGCATGTTTACGAGCATATTCAGCAGCAGTAAAACCAAAAGTATCAAACTGCATGGAGGTCTCCAAGGCTTGGCCTCCCATAGCCTACGGTCATGGTGCCAACAACTAGAGGTTATGAAAACTATAATCTCTATAAGAAGCTAAAACTTTAAGTTTAGAAAGGAGCACTATTTGAACAATATGCGGTATTATTTATAACCACTTAGCAGTATGGAATGAACTAGACAAAAGAAACACATGAAAAAACATATCAACTGACATGACAAGATAAACACCTCATATATACTCACTTGTATTAACCAACTGGAAGTACAAGTACAGGTGCTTAATTTAAGAGAGTGATTTCTTAAATATTGTAAACATGAATGTTTCAGATGAACAATTCCTGAAGAATACATGATGTTGTTTTACAAAATTAAAATTGAAAATGACTACTAGCAGTATAATGACTACAGCTAAAGAATGTTATTAAGCAGGGTTCAGGCCTATATCTAGTCTCCTAGAGCAAAATGAACTGCCCAATGTTCTATTAGATAAAGATCAAGTACCTTAATGTCATCTTCATCCAGAAAGCTATATATATTCTGTTGTTTCACTTCCGCCCTATTTTTGCGCGATGAAGTAAATGTCTGAGGAGTCCATCCTGGAATGGCGTGGTCAGATATTCAGATGGCTACACAATATTAACTGAAAAATCCCACAATTCTATGCTAGGGGTTTTAATTTCAAGATAACCTTCTTTTGAACCAACAGTATTGTAGTATCCAGCAGAATATCCCCCGGTAAATGCACCATGAAATCTTCTGCGTCCTTCCTCATCTCTAACCTAAAAGAGTTAGTAGTCAAAAGGAAAAAAAAAAATAGTTAAATACAACCAAGACAAATGCACTTATCAGAAAACAAAAATTAACAATTTACACTGCAAGCCTAGATGAGATGACAGAAACAGAGGAAGTTCCATAAGTATGCCTCCAGAGCAAGTAACCACCACATCAATACTATTAATTTGGCGCATGAAAATAGATAGGTACGAAGTGTAATGACATATAATGATCCAATTGAAAGATATAAGAACTGGTAAAAAATCAATAACCATCGACGATCCAAAAAATGTAAAAATTGACTAATGATGCAAGCTAAGAAAGCATTGGAGAGAAAGATCCTCCCATATGCAAGCGTTCGTGTGAAGTAAAGCAGGGATATCGGATTTAAAGAGAGATTAAAAAAAAACAGCGAGTGTTAGAATTTGACGGGGGAGGCGGAGGATGAGATTTGGACCTCTTGCTTCCATAGTGGAAGGCTGCGAAGCTGTCCGGCATCGGCGATCGCCTTACGTTTACGTGCGGATGTATCCTCCTCTCGCTCTATTGGGGTGCCGTAGAAGATGAAGTCCTCCTCGTCCTCGTCGATCGCCATAGTTCTCTGCTGTCTCTTGAGAGAAAGTCGAAACCCTAGAGATATCGGGTGAGCTAGACGAAGGAATAGGCTTGGTCGCGACTTAAGTCGTTATCTAAGGTGTAACTTAGATCGTTTGTTTTTTTGTCACTTGAAACGAACTGACATAGTGTGTTTGGTTAAGTTATGTATAAAATTTTAGTTATATAATTATCAAATAATCACATAATTTAAATTATAAAAAACAAAATATAATTTAATATTATTTAATTCAACTTTAGATAATATAATAAAAATTTATTTATTTAAAAAATTTAGTGTATAATTTAATTTTATATTTACTGTATTATCTTTATTTTAACAATCCTCTTAATTATTTCTCAAATTATTAATTTCAAATCTTTTAATTATTTTTTTGAATATTTTGATAATATTTTGATTAATTTTAATTTATTGAGAATATTTTTATCTCAAAGGGTAAATATCGAAGGATATTTTTGATAAATTTTGTGTATTAATTTCGGAATCAACAAAAACCTCACTTTTATAAGATTTTTCGATTCTGGATTGTATGTTCCTTTTGCTGACGTGTTAAGCATGAATCATTACTTGAGAATCATCGATTATCTAAATTAAATAGAATTTTTGTTAATAATATAATCAAAATTATTAAAAATAACTCTCAATCAAACACCCCTAAGGGGTAAGTGTTTTAATTGACATTTAATATTCATGTTTCGTATTTTTTTTTTAATATTTTTAAATCAATCGTTTATGAAACAAAACTTGAGTTCGATGAGAAAGATAAATTAAATAAATAAATAACTGTAAATAATATGTTTAACTAATTAATATTTATAAATAAAATTTATAATTTATTATATAATATAATGTCATATAACGTATAAAATGATAAAAATACAAGTTCATGTTTGTAACTAAATGAGTGTAGTCGGCGGAATGTGATAGAACCCTGTAAAATTATGATATCAACTATAACAATTAATTAAAATAAATAAAAAAATATAGAATATTACGGCAATATAATATAAAAAAAACATATCTAAAAAATTGCAATGGAACAAATAAAATTATTTAACTTCCCACGCTCGAACTCTCTCAGATAATCTCTTCAAAAATGTTGATCG
>JBBUKS010000002.1:650638-662517 GCA_038050645.1 Hedychium gardnerianum | reverse complement strand
TTATTTCGTGACGCCTTTGAGAGGCATTAGATAGACCATTGGTAGATAAGAACTGGTAGAGTTCTTACACTTAGATTACATGACTTAGTTGTATCGCTGCTGTCTGACGGAGTGCTAACCATTAACCAGGAAGTCAAGCAATGTCCCTTGGACTTCAGTAGTCATTCTCTATTTGTCGACCTTCACATGCTTGATATGATAGAGTTTGACACCATCCCGAGCATGAGTTGGCTGACTACCCCCAGTTGAGTGTGGAGCGAGAGTGGTCACTTTCCGATATTCGGATAAATTCTCGTGGGAATTCGTTGGGACAAGGGACGATGAGATGTCGATTATTTCAGCACTACAAGCATAGATGCTATTATCCTAGGGATGTCAGGGATATAAGTTTTTATTGATTAGGGCTGAGGGAGATGTTTCACATCTCTCGAATGTTCCAGTAGTTCGAGAATTTACGGACGTATTCTCAGAAGAACTCCCCGGTTTGCCCCCGAAAAGGCAAGTGGAGTTCATGATTGAGTTAATTCCGGGTACAACTCCGGTATCTAAGGCTCCGTACATAATGGTACCAAAGAAATTGGAGGAGCTAAAAATATAGTTGCAGGAGATGTTAGAAGGAGGATTTATCCGTCCTAGTGTATCACCTTGGGGAGCTCCAGTGCTCTTTGTCAAAAAGAAAGACGAGTCACTAAGATTGTGTATTGACTATCGACAATTGAATTCGGTGATCATTAAGAACAACTATCCCCTGCCTCGGATAGAGGACTTGTTTGATCATCTGAAGAATACCTGTGTGTATTCTAAGATCAACTTACGATCAGGTTATCATCAACTCAGAATAGTTGTTTATCCATGTCAGAGATGGTACCATATGCTGGAGTTATGATTACTGTTGCACTTGAATGAGATGACTGTGCTTATGATGGACCTTTATATATATGTTTTGTTCTTTATCCATGTATGAGATGGTACCATATGCTGGAGTTATGATTTATTCCTGATACCTGACTTATTTAGAATGGTAAAATTTTATTGTTATGTTGGTTGGAGATGTGGTTTATATCATTGCAGAGTAGATGTTATGTTTGGTATATGGTCATACCTATGATAGCGTACCTATCTTCTACGAGACTGTATGTTCCTTGATCTCTTACTGATTATTATTATCATGCACTATCTTTCGTATACCCGCGAAGTCTTTTGGACTCACCATCCCGTTGTTTATGTTTGTTTTCTCAGGTATCAGATAGTTCTTCTGCCTGTTGCCGGGAGAGTCCAGTCCGCCTGTCTCGAGCCACCGGAGGGTTTTATTTCGTTCGCATATTGCATTTGGTATTGATTCCTATTTGGTTTTTGTTATGATTCTATTTTATGTTCATTACATTGAGTATGCTTGTGTTGGAATCTAAGATTTGTTACTTGTGAGGTAAGTCATGCCAGCACGCATTACAGACGATGTTTTATGTTTGGTTGTTTTGTTGATACATATTGATACTTGATTTGCGTGGTTGTGGTTTGTTTTATTGTTTTGTATGTTGGTATATACTCGTGTGGGGTATTTGATATACTATGTAGTAGGATATTGTCCGCCATACAGGGGAGGTGTTGTCCGATTTTCGTTGGATAAATACCCTCCCGGGGCGTGACAATTATAGTCAAGTCCCTCTACTTGATTGAACTCTTTAACTACTAATCTTACTTTATTTCTAATTGTTTCACCCTTTTAATTTAATTTATTTCTAAATACCCATTTTGTTGCTATAATTTTTTTGTCTTTGGGCAAGGGTACTAAGTCTCAAATATCATTTCGATCAAATTGAGTCAATTTTTCTTGCATGACTATAATCCAGTCTAAGTCAGGTAAAGACACTTCTATTGTTTTTGATTTAATTTTAAATATCAATGCAATTTGTCTTATGTTTCTATATGCTGATCTAGTTCGGATCCTTAGGTCTGATCACCTAATATTCGTTTCAACTAGATGGTCTGGATTTACTCTTGTTATTCTAGAATTAGTTAGTTCTTGAGGTCGATTTTCCTCTTCATCTTGATCTTCTATTAGAGTTTCACTGGCTCCCCCTTGATTAGTGCTAGATCTAATCAAGTCTATGGGTTGATATTGACTCTAATTTGGGTTAAGTTCTTTAGAGTTAGAGTATTCATCAAATTTTACATTTGTTGTTTCCTTAATTCTTAACATATTTTTACTGTAAACTCTATAAGCTCTACTATTAAGTGAATATCCTACAAAATTTTCATTTTTAATTTTTGATGCAAGTTTTCCTAAATATTCTTTTGTTTAATATAAATATATTACATCCAAATACTTTGAAATATTTAATGATAGGTATTTTATTATAATAAATTTCATAAAAGGTTTTATTATGTTTTTTATTTATAGTTGTTCTATTTTGGACATAACAAGTTGTACTAACAGCTTCGGTCTAAAAGTAATTTAGTAGTTTGTATTCATTAAGTATTGTCCTATGGGCCTCTTGTAGGATTCTATTTTTTCTTTCTACAATTTCATTTTGTTGAGGTATTTTAGGATATGAAAGTTCGTGATAATAATCATTTTCAAAGCAAAATTTATTAAACCCATGATTTTTAAATTCACTACCATTATCACTTCTGATTTTTTTAATTTTTAAATCTTTTTCATTTTCTGTTTATTCAAAAATTACTAAACTTTTCAAATGTTTCATCTTTATTTCTTAAAAATTTTACCCAAGTGAATCTTAAATAATCGTCGATTATTACTAAACAATATAGACTTCCGTTAATTGATTTAACTTCATGTGAGTCAAATAAGTCTAAGTGTAATAGTTTAAGTATTGAATTAGTTTGATCTTGATTAGTTAGTTTGTGAGTTGATTTAGTTTGTTTTTCTCGTTAACAAGCATTACAAATTGTTTGTTCTTAAGTTATTTTGGTAATCCTCTAACTAAGCCATTTAATTTAGTGATATTCCTAAAGTGGATGTGAGATCCTATGCCACAGCCAAGTTTCCTCTTGTTGTGTCAAGTGACACTTGATTGAGGAGCTATCTAGTTTAATCACATAAATATTATTTTGCCTAAATCTCTTAAATTTTATATTGGGGTTGTCTGTGTGCTTAATCAAACACTCAGAAGATAAAAATTTAACCTTATAACCAAAATCTCACAATTGACTATACTAAATAAATTAAAATTAATTTTTTTGACAAGTAACACTTTCGAATAATGAAATTTGATTCAAGTTCAATATTACCTATTCCAATTACCTTAAGTTTGTTGTTGTTTCCAAAGGCAATCGATCCTAATGTCACGCCCCGGAGGTACACTTGCTCGTTGATATGGACGATACCTCCTAGTGACAATCTTAGATACAATATGATATAAGTCCACAAAACTCATATAAACACAACCACACAGTGTAATAATAATACTCTACCAGGGTAATCACTACTATGCAGTATAATAGTAATAATACTACCCTGCCAGGGTAAACACAATGATATAAAAACAAACAAAGGGAACCATCCTACTATAAAACCAAAACTCGACTGCGTGCCGGAACGACTTAAAATGCCACGAACATAACTAGAGTAAACCAAAAAGACCAAATACAAGTCAATTATTACAACACAGTTCAATAAGTAAATGCGGAAGCAAAGCAACCCAAAACGAAATGAAATAAACCATTGCTCGATGTGAATGGGACGGCATTGACAGAATACTTCAAGCGACTCAATCAACATATACCTGCTATCCTGGAGATAAAATGAAAGCAAGGGGTAATGAGTACAAAAAAAATACTCAGCGGATATAAGAAGATAGTGCATGATCAATAAAGTGTAATGAGATTCAAAGATATACAGTCTCAAAGGAAAAATACTTATCAATCAGAAATACACATGTATGCATCTACTACACTATCACCTTACTCAACTACACACAGTATCATGAGTAGTCACAGGTAATGATTAACATGAGTATAACATCTCATATGCATGTACCAATAATAATCAACATGAGTACAACATCTCACATGCATGTACCAGTAATAATTAACATGATTACAACATCTCACATGCACATACTAGCACAAGTAACAAAAATACATCAACACATGTGGGAGCAATGCTCCACCACAAGAAATAAAGATAACTAACACACCTCGCTTCAGCTATAAACTGCATGAGAAATGCTCTACCACAACTGGTCTCGTGAGTAGTCCGAAATATTAGGGTCCTTGTCTGCATAAGAAATGTTCTACCAGGACTGGTCTCGTGGGCAGACAGGAGCTAGCTATCTAGTTATGGGTTGCATGAGAAACGTTCTACCACAACTGGTCTCGTGGGCAGCTCAGGGTATACAATCCCTATCTGGGAGAAAAAATCTCAACTCATCCACAGACCGGATGCATATAGTCAAGCAATAAGTAAGCAATATGATGACTACGATTCTCTCACACCCGAAGGGAGAAGTGATCGATAGCATACATGCATCTCTATGATGCTACAACTAGCTCACATCCGAAAGGAGTCATAATCGATAGCATGCATGCATCTTCATGATGAGTAGGATACAACCAACCCTACCATCATATATGTCTATATATGTATTGTACATCATCATATATAATCAAGATAGATCAATTATAATACACGTCACGCACGTGTTTATATACTATCAATCAGAGATAAGCTATAATCTCTAACATGTCATAACATCTACAATACAAGTCACCCACGTATTCACATATGCATACAACAATGCTAAACGGATAAGGTGCACGTCACCCACGTGTCCATATATACAAAACATAAATGCATGTAACAATATATAGGATAAATATCCTAAATACATGTCACACACGTGCTTACAATTACATGACAAGATACATAGAGGACTAACTTATGAACAAATGTACATGCCATCTGCGTGTCTAACAATTACACGTCGTCATATCTTACACTTAGGCTCTTGAATTTTAACTTAATGAATTTGATATGATATTCAATCATGTGTCTGAAACATTCATTATCCAAGCAACATTGACTGAGCACCTAGCAGTTCAGCCATGATAAGCCTAACCTACATTGCAACCCAGCGGAGCTAGGTCAAAAGACAAGTGTACTTCTATATTTGTTGCAATTTTACTAATAGCACGATCCAGAGCATTATAGCATGCCTTTTCTCATAAATCCAATGCGGCTAAGAACGATACCCCCGGCATGAAAAATGAAATTTTAAGATTAAGCTATCAAGTCTACACTGGTGAAGATTGGTAAATAAGCAAGTCAAGATACTGAAACGAGGAAAGGCAGAGAGAAGGAACAAACCGAAGTATCTGCATTCGTTGGCTTTCTTGGCCATCTCAACGATCTTGTCGAGGTCCTCCTTCAGCTTCTTCTCCCACTTCACCATCTAGTTGGCGAATACGACACTGATGCCCATCCCCAGAGCGTGCTCCCACGAATCTGCATCAGAAGCGACTCTGCAGATCAATCCCAAATCATTGGAGGACGAGGATTAGGATTAATCATGGTGCATGTGGGGGCAGCTTTCGAAGAGCGTTTGAGTACATCTGGACGCCAAAACCCAACAGGGCTCCCACCATCGTAGTCGTGCCCGACATTTCTTCCCCTCTCTCTATCTTCCTCTGACGATCTACTCTTTGTCACTGAAGATGCGGCGATCGAACTCTTCATCTCAATTTGCGGCAAAGTTTGGGCCTTTTGGCGAGAGATTATGCTTGTTGGCCCAAATTAGAATCCAATATTTTTGTTCTATCGAAATAAAATAAGAGAAAATAAAATTAAAAATTATATCAATTATATCAAACATCACAATAAATATTAAATATGTTAATTTGAGTTTTTTAAACATTATTTTTCTAATTTTGTATATATTTTTTTAATTTTGTATAGGTATTATTAAATATTTTCAGTTGAATATTCTTCGAATAATTAATGTTCTCAAATTGAATATTCATAGTTTGAAACAATTTTGAGATTCTAAAATCATGAATGAATGAGTTTTGGCTAAAACTCGCTGATGACGTACCCTAGATTATTCATAATTTTAAATTTTTGACATAATCTGAATTAGGGGAGTCCTAAAATACTTTGATAGTATTGATGACTAAGTATAATAGACTTAAGCTCTTTAAAGAGTTTGTATCAAGTTATCTTAAGGTTGTGAAGATTTCGAAAGCTCTCATCTCTCAATGAAAGTTGTGAGATTCATATTTGAATACATTGTTACATTGAAGATGCGGCGATCGAAATACATGATTGTATCATAGTCGTGCCTGGCATTTCTTCCCCTCTCTCTATCTTCCTCCGACGATCCACTCTTCGTTACTGAAGATGTGGTGATCAAACTCTTCGTCTCCATTTGCGGCGAAATTTGGGCCTTTTGGCAGGAGATTCTGCCTGTCGCCCCAAATTAGGGCCCAACATTTCTTCTCTATCGAAATGAAATATAAGAAAATCGAATTAAAAATTATATCAATTATTTTTTTTTCATATAACTTTAGACATCAAACATCAAAATAAATATTAAATATGTTAATCCGAGTTTTTTTAATTATTTTTCTAATTTTGTATAATTTTTTTAAAAAAATTATAGGTATTATTAAATATTTTTAGTTGAATATTCGTCGAGTAATAAATGTCCTGAAGTTGAATGCGACTTTTTAGTTAGAATATTCTTCGAGCAATCAAGTTGTTAACGTGGTCATATAAAAATCAAAGTTATTTATCATTTACAAACATTAATTCATTCTTGTATCACTTATTCCACCATTAGTTCAGATTTATGATAGTTCGAAAAATATATATATAATCAAGTGGTCCAGGACATCGACAAATCCAAGTCCACAAAATCAAATGGCACAGGACGTCCACAAATCTAAGTGATGCAATTGCCTGTTGGCCCAATATTTCTTCTCTATCGAAAACGAGAGGAAAATGATAAGGAAATCAAATTAAAAATTATATCAATTTATTTTTTTCACATGGATATCAAACATCAAAATAAATACAAAGTACTGATTGTTTTTTTAAAACTATTTTTTTAATTTTGTAAATTTTTTATTTCTTTGTAGGCATTAGCATTTTCATTTGAATATTCTTCTGAGTAATAAATGTCTCAAATTGAAAGGCAACTTTTTAATTGAATATCCTTCGAGTAATTAAATTGTTAACGCGCTCATAGAAAAGTCGATGGATTTATCATTTTCAAACATTAACTCAGGTCTATTCTCCACTGTATCACTTAGTCCACTATTAATCCAAATTTATGATAGCTCGAAGAAAAATATCGACATATTCTTCTCCACGGCATCACTGGGCCCATATATCTAATTAAATTGCAACCTTCGTATGTTGTCATTCATCACTTCTCCTCTGCAAATCCTTCAGTCTGCAAAGATGTGTAGGTCAAAGATGTCATGAGATTGTGAAAATTTTAAAAAAATATATCTCTCAATCTATGCTATAGATTCTAGATTTAAAGGCATAATTATACAGAGATTTCTTGAAGTGTAATGATTTTAATTTAAAATAATTTTGAGATTTTAAGATCATTAATGAGTTTTAGTTAAAACTCACAGTGATCCTATAGTATTTAGTATTTCAAAATCTTAACATAGTCTAAATCAATAGAGTCCTAAGAATCCTTTAGTGGTGTTGATGAGTAAGTATGATAGGCTTAGGTCCTTTAACAAATTTATGCCAAATTATTTTAAGGTTGTAAAGATTTTAAAAACACACATATCTCAATTTAGGATATAGAATTCAGATATAAGTGCATGATTATACTCAAAAGACTCCCAGGAATATAATAGTCTTAGTTTAAAGTAATTCTGAGATTTCCTAAGACTATCAATAAATTTTAGCCAAAACTCATTAATGACCTTACTATATTCATAATTTTAAAATCTTGATATGGTCTAAATTAGGGGAGTTCTAAGAACACTTTGATGGTATTGATGAGTAAGTATGACAGACCTAAACCTTTTAATGAGCTTGTGCCAAATTATCTTAACTTTGAGAAGATTTTAAATTTCACATCTCTCAATTTAAGTTACAGAATCCAAGTCTAAGAGTATGGTTACACTCAGAAGGTTCCAAAGAATGAATAAGTTTTGACTAAAACTCGCTGATGACGTACCCTAGATTATTCATAATTTTAAAATTTTGACATGATCTGAATTAGGGGAGTCCTAAAATACTTTGATGGCATTAGTGACTAAGTATGATAGACCTAAGCTCTTTAAAGAGTTTGTATCAAGTTATCTTAAGGTTGTGAAAATTTCAAAAACCCTCATCTGAAATTCAGATATGAATACATGGTTACATTGAGAAAGCTCACAGAAGTGTAATGGTTTTGATGTGAAGTAATTATGATATTCTTAAGATGTCTCATAAATACTTTAAATAAGTTCATTGTATTTCTTACATCATTTTGAGCGTAATCATGCCCTTAGACATGATTTTATAACTTAGATAGAGAATTGTGAATTTTTGAAATCGGTATAATTTTGAAATACATTGAGAGTTGTATAATAGTCTTAACAATCGATTAATAAATTATGGATAATCGACTGTTGATCACAAATTTAGTAAAATAAATTTAAAAATTAATTAGTGAACTAAACTATTATGTATTAATCGACTGATGATACATTATCAATTGATTGTTCATTAATTAATGACATAATTAAAAATAGTTATGTAATTTAATAAATATAAAAGTTAAATATGTATTTTGGGTATTATAGAAAATTGAATATGGTAATTCTAAGTCTTTCCAAGACTTAAAATTAGTCAACGAAGTCCAAAAGCAATCAGTGGTCCTTTTTACTACATATCGAGACACTATTAATGATTGATTTGTTAAAAATGATTAAATATGAAAGTTAAATACACATTTTAAATATTATGAAAATTACATATGTAGTTAGTTGGATTATCTGTTCTAAGTCTTCTAAGTCTTAAAGTTAGTCAATGAAGAGTTAAAAGCCATCTAGTGGTGGTCATTTTATATTAAAAGTTGGATACTCATTTTAAATATTATAGAAAATTACATATGCGATTTTAAGTCTTCCAAATCTTAAAATTAGTCCGTGAAGAGTCTAAAACTCATCTAGTGGTCAGTATTTATATGATTTTTACACACATTAAGGATAAAAAAATAAGACTGTTTCTCTGTTGTTTTTGGTGTGACTATTAATGATTGATTTGTGAAAAATGATTATGTGATTTATTAAATATAAAAGTTAAGTAAGCATTTTGAGTATTATAGAAAATTACTTATGCAGTTTCAGTAAATTGCTAATAAATTTCATGCAATTAAATTGTTAACGCGGTAAGAGCAAAGTCAAAGGGAATTAGTCAAACCATTTCCAAATATTGACTCTTTCTTGTTCTTCTCCATTGGCATCGCTTTGAGTAATAAATGTCCCGACATTTTTTTCTAACATAATCGATTGAAATAGAGAAAATTAAATTAAAAATTAATTATATCAATTATTTTTTTTCACGTAGACATCAAACATCAAAATAAATATTAAATATGTTAATTTGAGTTTTTTTTAAAAAATTTTAAACATTTTTTAATTTTTTTTAGATATTATTAAGTGTTTTCAATTGAATATTCTTCGACTAATAAATGCCGAGAATTGTTATTCTCTATCAAAATGAAATAGGAGAAAATTAAATTAAAAATTATATCAATTAATTTTTTTCACACGAGCATCAAACATCAAAATAAATATTAAATATGCTAATTTAAGTTTTCTTTTAAACTATTTTTCTAATTTTGTATAATTTTTTATTTTTATGCAGGCATTATTAAGCTTTTTAGTTGAATATTCTTCCACAATAAATACCCTGACATTTCTTCTCTATCAAAAACAATTGAAATAGAGAAAATTAAATTAAAAATTAGATCAATTATTTTTTCTCACGTTGGCATCAAACATCAAAATAAATATTAAATATGCTAATTTGAGTTTTTTTTAAAAACTATTTTTCTAATTTTTAAAATTTCTTTGTAGGCGTTATTAAGTTTTTTTAATTAAATATTCGTAATAAATGCGGCGACATTTCTTCTCAAATTGATCGAAATAGGAAAAAATCAAATTAAAAATTATATCAATTAATTTTTTTTTCACATGGGTATCAACTAAATATTAAATATACTAATTTGAGTTTTTTTAAACTATTTTTCTAATTTATACAATTTTTTTTTATTTCTTCGTAAGCATTATTAAACGTTTTCAATTATGTATTCTTCTAGTAATAAATGTCTTGACATTTCTTCTCTATTGAAATCAACCGAAATAGGGGGAAATCAAATTATAAATTATATAAATTAATTTTTTCACATTAGCATCAAGCATCACAATAAATATGCTAAGTTTTTTTAAACTATTTTTTTTAATTTTGTATAATTTTTTTATTTCTTTGTCGACATTATTATCCGTTTCTAGTTGAATATTCTCCAAATAATAAATACCCTCGACATTTCTTCTCTATCAAATTGATCGAAATAGGAAAAATCGAATTACAACTTATATCAATTAATTTGTTCACATGTGCATCAAACATCAAAATAAATATTAAGTATGCTAATTTGAGTTTTTTAATTATTTTTCTAATTTTATAAATTTTTAAATTTTTTTATAAATTATTAAACATTTTCAATTGAATATTCGTAATAAATGTTCAGACATTTCTTTTCTATCAAAATCGATCAAAATAGGAAAAAATCAAATTAAAATCAATTAATTTTTTCATATAAGCATCAAACAACAAAATAAAATATTAAATATGCTAATCTTACTTTCTTAAAATTATTTCTCTAATTTTGTATAATTTTTTATTTCTTTGTAGGCATTATCAAACGTTTTCAGTTGAATATTCTTCGACTAATAAAACCCGACATTTCTTCTCTATAGAAATCAGGAAAATCAAATTAAAAATCATATCAATTATTTTTTTTTTCTATATAGGAATCAAACATTAAAATAAATATCAAGCATGGGCTAATTTGTATGTCATTCATCACTTCTCCTCCTTTGCAAATCCTTGGGTCTACAAAGATGTGTAGGTCAAGGATTTTGATCTCCAGTGCTACGTTCGTGATATGTTTCTTAGCTGGTTCCTTCCTCAACCTCTCTCTCCTGCAACTTCTCTATCTTCCCAAATGATGTCTTTAAGTCTGATATTATTATGCGTTTCCAATTGAATATTCTCCGAATAATAAATATCCTGAAATTTCTTCTCTGAAATAAGAAAAATCAAATTAAAAATTATATCAATTAATTTTTTCACATAGGCATCAAATATCAAAACAAATAATAAGTATGTTAATTTGAGTTTTTTAAATTATTTTTTTAATTTTATAAAATTTTATAATATTTTTTAGACATTATTAAGTGTTTTCAATTAAATATTCGTAATAAATGTTCAGACATTTCTTTTCTACCGAAATCGATTAAAATAGGAGAAAATTAAATTAAAAATTATATCAATTAATATTTTTTCACGCGGGCATCAAACAACAAAATAAAATATTAAATATATTAATTTGAATTTTTTAAAATTATTTCTCTAATTTTATTTTTTTTTTTATTTCTCTGTAGGTATTATTAAACATTTTCAGTTGAATATTCTTCGACTAATAAACCCTGACATTTCTTCTCTATAGAAATCATTCGTAGGAGAAAATCAAATTAAAAATTATATCAATTAATTTTTTTCTAAATAGGCATCAAACATTAAAATAAATATTAAGTATACTAATATGAGTTTTTTTAAAATTATTTTTCTAATTTTTTATTTCTTTATAAATATTATTAAACATTTTCAATTGAATATT
>JBBUKS010000002.1:624624-635302 GCA_038050645.1 Hedychium gardnerianum | reverse complement strand
GGTAGAAAGCCATTAATAGTAGAGAAGAAGGACATGACCGAGCTGATTCGATGGGTTTGGGAGCTTTAAGGGAGGAAGATGATTCTTGAAGCGGCATATGCGAGGCTACAAGGTGAATTTGATCGAAGGCAAATGGAATGTTTGATGGTTGTGGGGTTATGGTGCGCTCATCCTGATCCAAAAGCGCGGCCGTCTATGAAACAAGCTATCAGTGCGCTCAACTTTGAGGTTCAGTTGCCGGAGCTTCCTCCGGCGATGCCGGTGCCTATCTATATTGCCGCGCTGTCGAGGTAGTCTTCGGGTGCTTCGATGAATTTGTCGAGGCAGTCTTCGGGTGCTCCAATGAATTCTAGAAATGATACTAGCTTTTGACCACTTCCTGTACATTTCCCAGAGGAAGAATTGGAAGATGGTATATTCTAAAATTGCTACTTTTTTTTTTATAAACTACTTTATGATTTTATTCTTTATACTCTAAAAATATTCTATAAAAGAGAGTATAGATATGCTTATCAGACGTCAAGAAAATTAACTGTCGCAAGAAAATAATCATCGAATGAATCTCCGTTGCCGGGGTTCGAACCGGGTCAACAGGCGGGAAATCTCACCACCATACTACAACGACTTCGTAAGCGTACGTAGATTTAAAATATATATAGCTTTTAGAGAAATAGCATCGATATTCTTCCATATCTAGTTTTTTTGTACATTGATCTTATAGAGCAAGTTCATGGCTCAAAAAAACAAGACTAACCTCGCTGGTATTTGCTTCATATGAAATGGAAACTTCTGTTTATGAAGCCTCACTGAACTGTACAAACTCAAGAATCTAATACTTTGTATTAAGAAGATCCAAGCTTGGGTTGCCACTGGCCAGACACTGCAGCAAGCAAGCATAGTAGATTCAACCAAGAACTGAGCTTGTAATTCACACGATATCAATAAGGCATGCAACAGAGTTACCTACAAGAAGTCTGAAGAAAAGTACATCTTTTCTTGACGCGCTGAGAAAATCCTGAAGAGGAGCTGACCGGGTTGCTAGCTGCTCCGTGAGCTCGTCGGAAGCACCCATTTTTGGCAAGGCGGGCGAGCCAGTCGCGGACCTTGGCGCGGCCTTCGAAGTCCGGGCGTAGGATCGAGGCCGTTACCCTGCAGCTCGGCAAGGCCAGCGGAGAGGTCAGATAGGAGGGCCTGCCTTCGAGGGAGGGGACAGCTAGCGCCGAGAAGGGCGGAGTGGATGGTGTGGAACTGGGCGATGAGCTTGAGGCACTCCGATCCGCCAGCTCGTACGTGGCGGAGGAGATAGACGTATAGGCCTTCTCCAACTTTCCGGTGACCTTGGTGATGTCGTACATGATAATTAATCATTGAGACCATCGATGATTCTCCGATCAAATCTATCTGTCGGAGCCTGCCCTAATAAATCATGGGGCCCTCTCCCCTAGACGGTCATCATTTTCCATGCAGTTTTAATCATGGGACCCACTCAAATCTACTACTGAATAATTTTGATGATTTTCCTGTCTTTGATCATTAAAAAAAAGAGTAAAAGTTGCATGTTAGTTTTTTTTGGGTGACTAATTTTGGGGCTAGGAGCATAATGCACTGGTTCCTGTCTTGGAAGACGCAGGCGATCCTCATTCCACTCCTTCCTACCGCTAGGCTCCATCGCGTGCCAGCTTGGACACTCAAGATCTACTACCGATATTTCCTTACTCTCTCTTTTGATTTGCTGTTCCTCGATACCATTGCTATTGTCTCCACTGTCACTGCTGCCAATGGTGCAAGGGCTGAACGCTGTCTTGTCTTCTCTTCTGGCTCCTCCGTCTACGCATCTTCACGTGATAACATGTCCCCGCTCGCTTGCGGCTTGCCTTCTTTTGTCCTCTTGTTCTTCCTAAGCATCTCCATTGATTGAGATTCCACGATCCTTCATCTTGAAGAAGAATAAGAGCAGTGAAGCAGGTAGATTGAAGAAGGAAGAGTAGATAAAAAAACGAGCTTGGATGCTTTTCATCCATGATAATGCAGCGGCAACGCTTACATTGCTTGCTGTCGCTGTTACTGGTAATCGTTGATGGTGGCTTGTCTTCGGATGTAGTAGTCTCTGCCTCGCCGTGGAGCGACGCGGCGGCGCTGCTCGCGTTCAAGGCAGCCGCTGATTCCCGCGGCCGCCTTTCGTTCTCCCCCAACTCCACCCACTGCATCTGGCCTGGTGTTACCTGCTCGGCCGATGGACGCGTCGTCCGGCTCCTCCTCGACTCCGCAGGACTCGCCGGCACCTTCCCCAACGGCACGCTTGGCCGCCTCGACCAGCTCCGCCTCCTCAGCCTCCGCCGCAACGCCCTTGCTGGCCCCCTTCCCGCCGATCTCTCCAGACTTACCCTCCTTGACTCGCTCTTCCTTGATGGCAACATCTTCGCTGGCCCTTTCCCCTCTGCTGTCCTCTCCCTTAAAGGTCTTCGCTACCTCGGCCTCTCACACAACCGCCTCTCCGGCATGATCCCGCCCGCGCTCGCCGATCTCGACGGCCTCGTCTCGCTCCGCCTCCAGGCGAACCGGTTCGACGGCCCGCTTCCAGCCTTTGGCCAGCGCTCCCTCAAGGACTTCAACGTCTCGGAAAACAACCTCTCCGGTGCTGTCCCGGTGACCGAAGTGCTGACCTCGTTCGACCCTTCCGCCTTCTCCAGTAACCCCGGCCTTTGCGGTGCTATTGTCCGCAAGGAATGCATCTCCACCCCCTTCTTCCCCGGCGGAGGCAATGGCGCCACTCCGCCCGCTCCCGTGCCCATCGTCTCCGAGGCGGCTCGACAGGCCGCCGCCTCGCCTCTCCCCGTCTCCGCTCCACTGGCGCCGGCGGCGTCCCACGCGAAGACCGCCGCGGCAATCGGGTTCTTGGCCGGCTCCATCGCCCTCATCGGAATCTTGGCCGTCTCCTTAGCCATCAAGAAGAGGCGAAGGCGGATGCGACTTCATCAGGAAGCAGAGTTGCTGACGTCCGCCAAGGACCCCACCAACAGCGCCGCCAGCGCCACGGAGATCAACGCGGAGAGCTACAGCATGGAGATCGAGAACATGAGCAGGGAGCTGGAGGTGGCGGCTGCCATGGCGACGGCAGTCTCGGAGGAGAGGGTGAGGAAGCTGGGGAAAGCAGGGAGCTTGGTGTTCTGCGCCGGCGAGGCGCCGGCGTGCACGTTGGAGCAGCTGATGCGGGCGTCGGCGGAGATGCTGGGTAGAGGGAGCCTTGGGTCCACCTACAAGGCGGCGCTCAGCGGCGGCAAACTGGCTGTGACCGTGAAGAGGTTGGACAAGAGGAAGTTGGCGGCGGCTTCCAAGGACCTGTTCGAGCGGCACATGGACAATGTGGGGAGGCTGCGCCACCCTAACTTGGTGCCTCTCCGGGCGTACTTCCGGGCCGACGAAGAGAGGATGCTGGTGTATGATTACCTGCCAAATGGAAGCCTGAACTCCCTCATTCATGGTATCATCCAATCACTCTCAATTTGCTATTTCAGATTACAACTTGCAAGAATGGAAGATGATGAAGTAACTAATATGATCTTCATTAGATGTTTAAACTTTATTTCTCTCTATACAACAATAGAGGAATCGAACTAAAACAAATTACTTCTTCCTCTATAGTTTCTCAAAAGTAAACGATAGAAATCGATAATTTTCTTTCTTTGTTCTCCTCTCCTTTGGATTCCATGTTAGAAAATTCTTATCTTCTTGTAAACTTACAATTTGGCTAACACAAACAAGGAAGTTATCATAAGTTTTATGACAAATTTACTTTATGAACAAATTTCTGAATTATGTTATCAATCATGAATGTAGGCAAAATTGAGAGGAGATTAACCCTTCTAATTCAAATAAAAAATTGTTTGCTAAGTCTAAATTGTTCGATCTTTATAGGTAGAGTGTCCCATCCTTAGTTGGGGCTACAAAAACTATCGTCGGTGTCTAAAGTTCGTTTAATCAGTCAATTATTCATAAAGGTAAGAGTAACATTTCTAGCAATAATGAAAGATTAGCAACCGAAGTGAGGAATCAAAATAGATAAATGCAAACAATGATCGACAAGGATGAGTTTAGGAATCTAAGCAACTTAAACCAATATGCACATGATGTGATCTTTCTCGATTCTGCTTTACACTTGCTATAAATTATGAAGCTTCGTTGTTAGAGTTGCCTAACTGAATCACAACATTTGACAACTTACCTACTGAGTCCGCAAAGTTTACTGTGGAAATATATAGAATATATATATAGATTTGATGGATATTACCTCCAATTCGTATTTGTTGGATCATTGAGACAATGCGCGATATGTTGTTAGGTTTCGTTACTTGGATTGTGCATCCACCTCGACTACCTCCACTCGTATGTATATATAGACACACTCAGTTTTGCTGGTATTCAAGCTAGACTATTGTTGCATATCTGATTCTCTGTTGGAATATTATCGTCTTCTTGAGTGGCTGAAATTTCTGACCATGATCACAGGTTCAAGATCCACAAAGGCCAAGCCCTTGCACTGGACTTCATGCTTAAAGATAGCAGACGATGTGGTGCAGGGCCTCGCGTACATCCATCAAGCTTCTCATTTGGTTCATGGCAACATCAAGTCTACCAACGTTCTTCTTGGATCCGATTTTGAGGCCCGCCTGACCGACAATTGTCTCTCATTTCTGTTAGAACCGTCGGACAATCAGAATGCCTCGGGATATAGGGCACCCGAAACTCGAGTTTCCGATCAGCAGCTGACCCCAAGTTCAGACATCTATGCTTTTGGTGTGCTACTGTTGGAGCTCCTCACAGGGAAGCCCCCAGTGCATCATCCAGTACTCATACCATCAGACCTCCTAGTTTGGGTTCATTCAGTCAGAGAAGATGGAGCGAGCAATGAACACCTCGAGATGATAATCGACATTGCTGCTGCCTGCCTGCACTCATCGCCGAAATGCAGGCCAACTGCTTGGCAGGTGATGAAGATGATTCAGGAAGTGAAGGAGGTTGATTCGGGAGACAACAATGATTCGACAAGCTTATCGTAGTTCCGTCTCAGCTGTTGTCTTCCTCCTACTTCTATCGAAGAGGATGTTTTAGCTTGTCTATAAGTCAATGGCTCAGCAATATGCTTGCTTGTTGAAAAGAAAAGCGCCTCAAATTGAGCCATGCTTGGTGTTTACTAGGAACTTGTTTTTTTTATTATTATTGTTTTATTGTTTTTGTTTTGCTGATTAAAAAAGTGCTTAGTTAGGTTATTGTAATTTGTATTGTTAAGCTATAATTTGGCCTATGATTATTGTCGTTTGGTGTGATGCTGCATCTCAACAAGAAACAGAGAGAAGACAAAGATTAAGACTTGGACTGAAACTGAAGTACTAAACAAGTCATGGAGAAATAATATTGAGCTGCAAAATTCAAGTCTTTATTTTAATTGCTTTTAATTTACTTGAAAAAAAGGCTTTGATGATATTTATAATTTGCATGTAATCAGTTACTAAGCCACTTAATCTGATGTATGCAGAAGTCCAAAACACTTCTGGTCCAAATGCTGAGACTTTTTTAAAAAGGCAAACAGTCCTTATCTGAAACTTAAATGCTTGGAGTTGAGTAAAAAGGTTGCTTAGCATGTGCTGTTGCACCAAATTTGAGGCAAAAAGTGAGCTGTGGCTGTACCTAACACGATTAGAACTTGAAGAAAGCAAGTTAGTAAAAAAGGAAATAAACAGCATCAGCTGGTACAAAACAAACACAGATTGATTTGATAGAACTTCACTGTGTTGTAAAAGAGCATGTTCCTTTGCAGTAGAAGTTTCTGTGATTGAGCAACAAACACCAGGTAGTAGTCTTGGAGTTTAATCAAAGTGCCGTTTGATGTTTACCTCAGAGGAGAGGAAGGAAGTGGGAGGGAAATGAGGAGGACAGAAAAGATTAAAGAGGATCCAAATTGGTCAAAGTCCACATCTGCTATGGTGCATCAACAATCCAACAAAAACAGCAACACTTCATCTCTTTCCTCTGTTGTCTACAGTCTATTGCAACTTTAACTCCTCTGTTGATTAATCAAACCACCAACAAATGAGTAAGAACAAAGTCATGATTAATATATAATACAGCACCACTTCTCCATACCTCACAACCCTCTCCTCCTCCCTTCTTTTTACTCTCTCAGCAATACAATTTTTAACTTTCAGAATTGATCCTCTGTTCTGCAACATCATGAAGGGAATTAGCAGCACAAAGTTGGTTTTTTTACAGCCTTCGTCTCTCAACAAGCAGCAAGGAGGAGGAGGAGGAGGAGGAAATGGCGCCGCCGCGCCTTCCATCTCCATTTTGGTGTCCCACCACCACCGGATTTGGCTTATCGCCTTCCTATCCTTCCTTTCCCTCGCCTCCCTGCTCACCCTCTTCACCACCACCGCTGTCGCCGGACCACGCGTGCTGCGATTCTCTTCCTCTGTTTCTGCCGAGGAGCCCCCTGCCGAGGCGACGCCGGCGGAGGTGCCGCTCCCGGCGCTGGTTTTCGATACTCTTGTCAATTATGCTGCTTCCTCCAACTCGAGCGGGAAGATGCGGGAGACTGACCTCCGTGCGATCGCCGGCGTGCTCCGCAGGCGATCGCCCTGCAACCTCCTCGTGTTCGGGTTGAGCCACGAGACGCCGCTGTGGCGCGCGCTCAACGCCGGGGGGCGCACCGTGTTCGTGGACGAGAACGAGTACTACATCGCGCACGTGGAGGGGCGCAACCCGGGGCTGGAAGGCTACGAGGTGTCCTACGCCACCAAGGTCGGCGACCTGTCTGAGCTCATCGCCGCCTCCCGCCAGATGCGCCGCGGGGAGTGCCGCCCGGTGCAGAACCTGCTCTTCTCCGACTGCCGTCTCGCCGTCAACGACCTCCCCAACCGGCTCTACGACGTCGCTTGGGACGTCGTCATCGTCGACGGGCCCAAGGGATACGCCGCCCACGATCCAGGGAGGATGGCGGCTATCTTTACCGCAGCAGTCATGGCGAGGTCCGTCGGTCGGCGAGGCGGCCAAGTGGACGTGTTGCTGCACGACTACAACCGGAAGGTGGAGAGGATCTGCAGCGCGGAGTTCCTCTGTGCGGAGAATCACGTGGGCGGAACCAACACCCTAGGCCACTTCGTCATCCGTCGAGGCCCCGCCGACGATTTCTGCACCAACCGAACCGCCGCCAGTTCCTCCTTTTCGCCGCCCGGCGGTGGCAAGGAAGGTCAACTGTAAAAAAGAAGAAGAAGGGGGGCATAATTATGAAAATATAGAAAATAATTTTTTAAATAAGTTTTTAGTATTTCTTTCTTTCATTCTCTAATTTCCATCCTTAATTTTGGTGTTTACTTTGATAATAATAAATAAACAACAAGCTGACGACGATGGATGGAAACATTAGAGCATGATTTCTAACTAAGCTACTTATTTAATTCCAAATATTATCAAGTCAAAATAATAATAATAATAATAATAATAATAATAAGTATATTTATTTATTTATTTATTTTTATCTCGACTTAAATTCTAAGAATTTATTTATTTTTAGCCAAATCCCCTTTATTATTTCGCATACAATAATGCAACAAATTCCAATAATTGAGGGTATTATTGAGAATTAAGAAAAAGACTTGCCAACCAGAATTATTTGTATATTTTTTTTATGCCATATCTTCGGCATGTGTGTTTTCAACGGTGGAAAAATATTTTTTATTTTTTTAAAAAAATGGAAAGAAAAAAAAGTGTGTGAAATTACAATGGAAATTTGATTTGATTTATTTATTTATTTATTTGGTTTTGAGTCAAATAAGTTAGGTTGTCTATTCGGCGATGGTGCCTAAATTTATTAAGATCCTTTGAACTTAAGTGATGATGTGGAGTTGGTCCATTTCCTATATAAATTCTCGCCTAAATGTGTCAAATCATGCTCATGTGAACTTGGCCGCTTGTTTTTTAGTTGGATTGTGCCTAAGTTCTCCACTTTTACGAGTCGTAGCACATGACTTGTTCTTTTCTATGCATAAAAAAATAAAATAATATTAAATTTAAAATAATTAATTTAATTTTATAAAAAAATTTATTAATCATCAAAATAAATTAAAGAAATATTTAAGAAATTTAACATTTCTTAATTATATTAGTTAGTAGTTGCATGTCTAATTTAAAAGATTTTTTTTTTCATAAAACATCATAATCAAATTATGAATACTTAAATGTTATAGGCAAACTATGAATACTTAAATAATAATTAATTTGACGTTCTTTCATCCACGATAGCCAAAGACTTTTCCATGCATAAATATCAATGGGGAGAGAGGATGAGGACATTATTGAATGTCTTTTCGTGAACAGCAACGAAAAAGGGTTAAAAAGTTATGCACTAAAGAAGCGGATTATGTTAAGGTGTTTACATTAACGTGAACTTTAATCTTCGAATTCACTTTAACAAAAAAAAAAAAAAAAAGAGAGAGAAAAGGCTTGATTCTATCAAAAAGACACAAACGATAAGAACGAATAGAGTCCTCGTGATTTCTAAATTTTGGATGGTTAGATCCTAAAACCAAATATAAATCTTTTACATAGGATATTAATCATAAATTAATTTTATAAAAAATAATATTTATTTCTACATTATTATTTTAAGTTTTTAATATTGAATTCTTATTTTGATAAATCCATGTGAGGATGAGTTAGTTATACTTGGTGAGTAAAATATAAGTTAAAAAATAATAATTAATAGAATCGTTCAAATTTGCAAGTTCAATTTGGTTCATTTTATTTTATTTTTGATTATTTTAATTTAATTGATTCAATATTTATTTTAAAATTCAAAAATTGATTAAATCAAATAATATCAATCGATATATATTGTTGGATCAATATTTTTTTTTAAAAAAAATAAAATCTCGATTCTCAAGATTGATTAATTAGATAACTAATCAAATCAATTGATTTTTTATTAAATTATTTTATTTGATTTTTATAATAAAATTTGATCCATTTAATTTGTTAAAAAAATTATTTATTTAATTTAATCATTCAATTATTAATTGATTACTGAATAAAAATAAAAGATCTTAATATATATACTTACTTCGATAACACTTGACTTATTAGAGTGGATGAACAAAAATTCAATATCACTTAAAAATTAGCAATTCTTACTAAAATATAATTAAAAATTATATCAACTTATATATTTAAATAATATAAGAGATTTTTATTTTTATAAATTTATAATACAATTCATTTTTGTCAAATAATAATTTGAACGTTTAAATTTTTATCCCAATAAAAATTCTAAAATTTTCAACTTTTAAAAATGATTTTCCTATAATTTGTAAAATTATTTAAAAAAAATAAACTCTTTTTTTTAAAAAAAAAACTGCAATAAATTTTTAAAATTATTTTTTAATAATTAAAGTTCAGTGCTGTATTGGTTTTGGGACTAGGGTTCCCGACGTCGCTCGCTTTTCCTACGCGCATCTTGTTCCTCTGATCAGCTCCTCGGCTCTTCGGTGCCGACGCTCCAGGTTCCCCTTCTTCTATTTTCGTCGCTTTCAATTCATGCTTTGCGGTATCGTTTGCTTTGTTAAAGTGTTATTCTCCTTTATCATATCTTGGGAGCTAGACAATTTGGTGATGATTTAGTTCATACTTAACCCGTATGAACTAAATTTCGCGTTTGAGTTATTAGTTATTATGAGATGGATTATTCATAGATTATTATATAGCTCGTTGAGAGTATCTTCCATATATTGTTGATATGGAAGGATTTGAAAGAGATCCGAATTTGGCCATTGAATATCTTTCTGGCATTCTTTGCCAGAGTAACAGGTGACTACCCCATCTAGGTTAAGTATCTTGTGAATAGGTGGCATGTGCCTTGAATAGAATGGCCCATGCCAAGATATTATTTTTTCGTATCAGAAAGTAGATAAGGAGCAATCAAGGGCTAACGACAGAGATAGGGTATAACTTAGAAATTACTAAAGGCATTCACATGCTGAGAAGATTGTAATGACCGTAGATATCGATGATTAGTTGTTTCTCTACCTCCTAGTTTTCAATTAGGCAACATAGTTTGCTGACCTCGATGATCCTTCTTGGATGCTCAACCTCCAGCTTCTAGAAACTCAGCTTCATTAATTATATTTAGGTAAATATTTGATAGAAAAAAAAGTAACATTTGTTTTTCCCTTTAGCTGAGAACAGTAAATGTGGTGTATGAAACTTGCTAATGACATTGAAAATAGAGACCATGGGGGAACCTTGTTAGCTTTATATGTTTAATTAATCCGATTATATTCTTAGTTAGATTTACCACTTGTTTTCATTTTGTTCTTATTAGTAGTCAAATTCCTCTATTTAAATATAAACTGCTTGTGTTGGAACACATCAGTAGAAGTTAATTGTTTTTGCTTTCTATCAAGCTAACATCTTGTCATTAAAATTAATATCATTTGTTTCCTTACCTTGATGAGTGGAGTAGGTGGTGAATATTGTTAAAACCAGATACTTTTTCTCTTTTGGTAAAGCAAATATGAAAAACTCATCAATTTAGTAGTTAAATGCAAAGCCAATCACCTAATTCAATGTATATGCACATTGATATTTCTGTTCGAAGAATGTCATCTTTTATGCTATAATATTCTGCTCG
>JBBUKS010000002.1:601336-617478 GCA_038050645.1 Hedychium gardnerianum | reverse complement strand
TATGCTGAATGACTGTGCAAACTGTGACGTTATCTATTTTCATTTGTGAAATTTCTTTGATTTGTAGCTGAAAATGACCCACGTGATGGGAAGAGGAAGTGTGAAGCTGTTAATGTGTATGTATAGTCTTGCAAGGAAAAAAGGTCTGTTAATGAATATGTCTAGTCTTGCAATGTAGGGAGTCTGACACATCACATGTCTCCTTTAAAGTCGAGTGAAAATTAAAATCGAATGAAGTTTGATAAATTAAAAAGTAAAGAAAAGGATTTGTCTTTAATATGTCATAATTAAATTCGATCATGCAGACTACTCGAGGGGTGTTTGAAGATAGAATATATCTCTTCTCCGTCCTAACTAAACATCATACTGCCGATATCCCACAAACGAATAAGAAAACCTTTGCATTGGAACAAAGAGAAAAGCTCGATCGATCTTGTGACCTGGAGTAAAAATGTCTTATGGACCGATCCTGATCTGGAATAGGAACGACCTTTGCATCTAGATCAGAGAGAAGTTCGATGAGCCAGGCCTTCAGCTTGTGGAAAAAAAACGACGAAAAGAAAATAAAAAACAAAAGTGAAGCCGGACGAGGTAGGTTGGCAGTCCAGTTCGTTGCCGCCTGACCGGATGCTCTGCCACTATTCGATAACCAGTATGGATAATCATCCATCCATTATTCGATAACTAATAAACAGAGGAAAGAAAATGTAATCCAACGGATTATTCGATAACTAATAATAGTGTCTGCTAATTAGGAGTAAACAGATGGTAAACTTAATTTGATTATTTGCCACACAAATACAAATAAAAACACAAGTCAAATGAGATGGATAGGGTTGTGCCAACCAAGCTAGATGGATGAACTACATAGATTGAATGAGCTAGATGAGTGACGAGCAGGCCAAGCAAGTCGAATGAACCAAGTCAAGCGATCAAGGCAAATTGAGTAAGTTGGACCTACAAGTCATTCCAACAACAATCAAATCTTATCCCACTACGTGGGATCGGCTAACCTACAAGTCATTCATCTCTTTATTTTTTATTTTTTTTTCAATCATCTAGTTTTCTATCTATTGGACTAAGCAAACAGAAGAATAGTAAACAAATGAAGATAATATGGATGATATTTATCTATCAAATTACACAAATCTATTCATATAACAAGTGCAATATTAGAGAAATAGCAACAAGACAACAAAAATGATTTAATCCCCCAAAAGCTGAGCTTGTTACATACATATGGTTACATATACCTTAGTAGCTTACAGCATCAAAAACCTTGACAATTTCCCATTTTACCCTGTTGAAATCTCCAATAACGAAACAGGAGGGGAACAAAAAAAGATCAGCTGTTGATTGTGATGTATAATGAAATTTCAGTTTAAATCAAAGAAACAAGACTAATAAAACACACTTTATGTTTGCACACCGACTGCGTCAGCCATCTGGTTTGTTGTGCTTACTGTAGCAAAAGGTTTTACTTCCTCTTTTGGTTTAAAACTTTGGCTTTTTATATTCTTCAAACTGTTTGGCAACCTTTTCATTGCTTCCATGGTAGGACATATACCATGACAATGAAGACGATTGCATACTCCACCATACTTATTTCCTTCAGTTAGGTTGGCTTTGCTGAAACTCTTTGTTTGAGTGAACTTGGGTGACTTAGCGTGAGTAGGAGGTACCTTGGGGGCAACCAAAATGACCAAACTTAGAACAAGTAATGCAACTGATAAGCTTACTGAGAGAAATCTAGTATAGAAGACCAATAACAAAAGCTTGTAACTAAAAAGAATGGATTAACCTTGCAGGAACACTACTTCATTCATGGTGGATAAGTAAGATTACCTCTTGATATTTAGTACTGATGATGATTTCTTCTTGCAATAACTTGTGTAAAAGATATTAATCTTTTAATTCAAAATGAATAACTTGCAAATTCTTTGTCTAGAATAAACATAATAGAAAAGCAGTGAGTATCTTCTTTAATTCAACCTTAGGTGGAGGACCCTCATTGTAGAACCTTGGAACAGGGTTTGCTTTGAAATTCAGGTTCTTTCTGAATTCCTTAAGAGCTTCCTCTTGCTCCTCCTAGAAAATATGAGAAGCTTATGATTTAAAATTAGAAATATCTGGACAACAGACGCCATATAAAGTTTAAATCTACAAATTCTCAGAGTGGCAATCATTTAATTTCACAGCATCAATAATAGCTCAATCCCTTTTATCAGTAAAAAAGAAATCTATATGGTATGTTAGGCATCCACCACAAGAATATTTAATTACAAGCCCATATGCCAAATTGTCACAGCACCAAATTCTAACTGCAACTTAAAAATTTTATTGACTGCATAAATGCAAGTTGTTCAAAACAAATCTATGAATCTGCACTGGTGAACCCTGCCTCCAAATATTGCTTAGGAAGAATTGACATTGACAAAGATATTGCAAGATAAATGCAACAAATAACAAAGTACAAATTCTCGTGAACCATGACAAATATCCTATATATAATGCGAAAGCATACCCTCATCCTAGCTTCAGATTGCATTCTCTCTGCTTCCATAGCTTGATGTTTCTGTTCTAATTTAGTGTAGAACTGAAGAAAAAAGAGAATACATGATATTATGTGGATTTAAGCTTTATGATAACAACAAAAAATGCCTTAATAGAGAAAATACAGTACTTCTTTTCGCTTTTCTGCACGTTCAATGCATCTGAAGGTAGGAGCCGTAGCCACAGTTGTCCTTCCTTTACATGTTTTGACAGAAGCTGCATGACTAATAAATAGCTGAGGAAAAACTAATAGAGGATCTATAAAATCATGTAGTCAGAAATAAAAAAAAAAAAGAGGATACACAGGAGCAACAGAGTAGCAATAGCCAGTGACAGTCTGGTGTCCTTGCATATCAGGTTGCAAAGGTGAATTGTCTTCTCTCCCAGGCTTTTCTTTGCTGGTAGTTGCTTCATCAGTAGAACCATGACGCTCTTCAGTTGCAAGAGAAAATGGTTGAGGAACAGTGTCATTATGTCTTGCATTTCCAACATTATCATGCTTCGATGCTTCTGGCTTATGATTTAATTTTTGAGGGTCATGCATATTTGCTGATCCCTCCTGATTAAATACTATGTTTCTAGGATCAAGCACTACTTTTCCTTGATTGAAATTTGATTCTATAGTGTCAGAAAAATTGCCACTTTTGGATGTTGTTCTTTTATCCATAGCTGCTTTTACAACGTCCTTATCCAGCAGTTCCTGATGGAAATTTTCATGTTCTTTATGCCATTAGTAACTTTGTTTGATTCCAAAACATCAGAAAAATTGCTAGAATAAACTACTTTATTGAAATTATCATTGGGCAGCCAACAAGATTCTATTCTCGGAGGAGCCACTTTTGCAGCTTCCTGCCCATTTGTGATTTGTCTGCAACCATAAATCCAATACATGAAATTTAGAACATGATGCCCATAGGAGACAAAAACACATCATCATCATCATCAAGTCAATGCTTGTCCTAGCTATTTACGGTTGACTACATGAATCTTATTCAATGAATGGCCAAGATTAATGTAACAGACCCCAAATAGTTAGGACAAGCACAACATTATGATAATAAAAATGATGATGATTAGAGTCTACTTGTAAAGTTGGTTTAGACAAGAAAAAGTAGGTTAAAGAAATAAAAAGAAGAAAATGAATGAATCTCCAGTAAAACATGATGATGATGATTTAGAATCAACACATATAGCTGGTTCATACAAGAAAATACATGAATCTCAAATAACACATGACATTGACACCTGCGAGCATTTCCTATTAAGTTGTTCTTTTCATATTAGTTTTCAGTGAGCCATTGTTTGATAGGAGAAAAAAAAACCATGTCCATCTTCCTTTTAGCACAATTTTAGTTTCGTGCCCAAGTAATTTGGTTACACATTGCTTTCAATAGGATATACTGCTTCCACCAACCTAGGGCACAAGCAGAAATGGCTATTTTTTTTTTCATCTCATGCACATGAAGCACAAAAGGAATCTAACAATTCAGCGATGAACAAGAGCTCCAGGCCAAATTACCCATCAAATGGTCACTCAAATCTCAAAACGTCTACCCTAACAGGATTGAGCCGGATTCAAACAACGAACGGGAGATCAAACGACAGAATTTAGCAGAGACCGCGAAACCCAACGAAGAGTGGACCAAAAGGGGAAGAAACAAATGCCATTGGAACCTCGTACCTCTTCGTTTCGACCTGCGATTGCTCCCGTTTCTTCCTTCGCCTCAGTCTCCTCTTCCACGGCGGCCGCCGCCCCCTCTCGTTGGCCTCGCCCACCGTGGACGATGTTGAGCTCCGTTACGCTATTTATAGTGCCTCCCATCTCTATTGGCGGCGCCATCACCAGTACACACCACGAGGAGTGGAGTCCCATTAAGCCACAGCTTTAAGGGGTGAGCTTACCGGAATCGATGAAGCGGTGACTGGACTCAGATTAATCGGATGCGTATTACACTAATAACATCACACGCACAGACTATCGAGGTCAGGTTTCTGCTCTCTATCATGTATTGGTCATTGTTCAGCTAGCTAGATTAGTCCTCGTGATTTATTTACTCCGTGTTGATCCTGAAATAAATTGACAAAAATGTTGAAAATGAACATTTCACCTTTTATCACAACGAGAACCCCATCCTGGTCAACAATTTCGAAGTGGTAAAAGCAGCGGGTGTGTACAACAAAAGAAACACTTTTTTTTATCAATTTAATTAAGAAGAAAACTACTGGAATTTTAGTTAATCTCGATTTGCAACTAATGGCATACCATTTATTTATGGCAAAATAATGAGTTTATATTAATAATTCAAGTTTAAGCTTCGCCAGTACACGATCTTCTCCTTCTCGAATAAATCCAAATATTTGTTGAAAATCTTTAAAATCTCAATTCTTGACTAGACTATTTTTAAAAATTAATTAATTCGGTTATCAAGTGAATTAATTGTTTTTTTTATCATTTTTTTGTAACAAAATTCAATTAATCCACACATAAAATTAATTTGTTTAATTTCAATTTAATTGATTCGATTATTGACTGATTGTTCATCCTACTCATACTCATAGGAGATATAGTTTGGAATGGAGATCAATTATAGTTGGCATTCCACTAAGATGTTTATTCATGTGTTGGTGTTTAATCATATCTCCTAGTAGAGTACAAGTAGAAGAAAGACACTTGAGTGTGGGTCTATATGTTGTGAAGAGTGTGTCTGCCCATTTTAAGCACCATGTGCATTCGCTTTCAATATCATGTGCACCCATTCTTCATACCGAGTGCACACTCTTCACGGGAGCTCCGAGAGAGGTCCACACACATACCTTCACCTCTAATTCATTTTGCAGACTCTTGTACAAATCTGTTTATTGTGCGAACTAACAGGAGACCTTGAAATAAATCTGTTCATTTATGAACAGAGCCAACTGATACTTCTGCTGATCAACAAGGCAATGCTTTATAAATTCCATCATGATTAGTCTCTGAGCTGTTTGTAGTATATATCCATCATTATTGGACTTTCTATCTAATTTGATTCTTAGGGGACAGTGTAATCAATGGTTCTTCTGTCATCTTATTTTTACTCCCTAATTTAAGTAGATGTATGATGTGTTCCCTTGCCTTGAGAAGTTTCTCAGCATCAAACTCTATGTTATTTTATTAATTGCTCAATCAGTGAGCACCAGCATAATTACTAATCCTCAATATATAAAGGGCTAAAAAAGATTGGAATCCTATGCACATAACTTTGCCCCCTACTTCCAGTTGGGCTTGCAATATTAAAAGAGAACCAAACACCAAGAATCTCATCATGTTTCCCTATTTTAATTGTGGCAACAAACAATACACTAATTGTCTAGTAATAAGTGGAACAATTTATTGATAAGCAAGCCAACACCATTAACTAAAAAGCACACAGAAGCAGCAATCTTGAAGTAAGTAGCATTTCTTACTGTCCATGCATAAAGGTAATGAACAAACTATTTTGATTAAAAAAACAGAATTAACAAGCTTGATAATACTTGAGAAATATGTAAGCACACATGTAGATGTCTTGATCCAAATCCAGAGGGAAATTTGCCTTTTGTCATTTTACTCAGTGGAGCAAATCTTCAGCTTCTGTTCTTGCGCTTCTCCATGGCTCTTGGTGCTGCAATAAGAGAGAACAAATTGAATGTATTTGGTAGATACAGGCATCAAACTAGGAGTTGATTAGTTTGGAGAGTTATGAGAAAGATACTGACCAATTCCAATGGCTTCTGATCCCTTCATGATACGCAAACGTTTGCACGAGTCGACAAACATCCTGGATCATAATGTTTCGAGATAGAGTAAATGTCAGTGTGAATTTCTCAAATGCAATGTGAAAGTTTGTGAAAGAAACTTACTCCCATGGAACATCACCGACAAGCATCCAGTCTCCATCCTTGTCTTCATAGGTTGGCACATACTCAGATCCATTCAGCAGATCCATCACCTTGCTCTCATTCATGTAGTCCCTCCCACTCATTCCCTGAGAGCCACTGTTTTCTGATACATTGGCAAAAATATCAAAATTTTGATTTAACTCAACTGTTTTTCAGACACACAAAATGCATTGACCGTGAGATTGGTCTCAGAAAATTATGAACAAATACATTGGATCCTCTATTAAAGTTTAAGCTTTTGAGTTTATAGTGAACCAATTAGCACCAGAACCAAACCATTATTTATTCTGCAGTTCTCTGATCATCTATGTAACCATAGATACTTAACCTAAATGCGGATGATGCATCTACCATGAAGTTTCAGCACGCAACCTTAAGTAAGAGGGTCAAGCAAGAAAATATTATAACAACTGAGCTAAGTCCAATCATGGAAAACAGTATTGGGGAGTACCAAACATGAGTTGGCCTACATGATTCTGTGCGCTGGTATGGCTACAGAGTTAGCCACCAATTAAACAGATTCCTGAACCATCTCATGTGGGGCACAATGTGCACTCCTCTCACATGGCTTGTCCCAAGTTAAAAACTCCTTGATGGTGATTGCTCAATTAAGATAATTAAGGCGTACCCTACTGCATGCATGCATACCAGTGCTGGTGGTGAAGGAGCTGAACATCTTCTGCAAGGACATGGAAAGCTCTTGGTAGCTCTTGTACATCTTTAGGTCCACCTTGCGCAGGTATGGCGCGCCATCCATGCTCACCTTCACAAAGGCGGCCGGAGAGTTGCCGAACTTTTCGCTGTCATCCTTGCTGTTGCCGGCACGCTTCTCAGAGTGAACAGAGAGGATGTTCTTCCTGAAGGATCTCACTGGTGGCCAACCCACAACCTGGGCCCTGGTGCATAAATATATTCTCATGATGTTAGATCCAAACTGAAGTAAAACTTTGGCGATCATTCATATCAAATATCTCTGAATTTGCTACCGAAAACTGAGAACATAAAATTTTGTTTAAGATATTAGTTTCGCCAACTTTCTATTTGAAGTGAACGCATGCAACCAAAAATCCATCCCTAACTAATTATGTGTGTGAATTTAGAAAAAAACCTCGTTGTTAGTGAAGTTAGAATACGATGGCAACATGTTTACTTGAATGATATAAAGTTTCTAACTCGAGCAAAGGCATCTGAAAAGAAAAGGAAATTTCTTTCATCCAAAGGAAAAAAACGCCAACAAATTTCTATAAATGAGGATTTGTGTGAAGTCACGAGACAAATCTCCAACTCCAAGAGAAGAAATAAATAATTCTAAGAAAATGCTCGATGATTCGAATCAAAACATTAAAAAAAATGCAGCAAATCATATTCCAAAAAGCAGGAAAAATTTACAGAGAGAGAGATTAATTGATTGGGCGAAAAAAGCATTAATTATGACACAAAAATTGAAGCTGATCGACGGAGAAACAAACGTACTTGGCAGCAGGCGGCTTTTCCGGGTCGACGCAGCCGCCACAAGACGTAATGCTCACAAGGCTCGGCGTCTTCTTCATCATATTGTCGGCAGATTGCATGGCCGCCGCCGATTCCTTCGCCTCCGTCGGAGTCTGAAGCTGAAGCTTCAGATCAATGGTCTCCTCGAATCCCCTCTTCTTCGCGCCCTCGCCTTCCCCTCCGCCGCCGCCCCCGCAGGGCAAGCCCAGTCCCAGACGCAGCTCCGTCTCCTCCAACCCCAATTCACTCGCCATTTCACCGACGAACACTCCACCGCAGTCTCTAATCTCTAAATCCTCCTCTTCTCTTCTCTCCTCTCCTCCTCTCAAATTTGCTGCTTCGGCTTCGATCGCTACTCTCGCAAACCAATTATAAGAGAGAAGCTTGGATCTCGAGCTTTTTTTTAACTTAGAAAATCTCTAGTGAAAAAACAAACACACCCACGAGAAAACTCATTGGTTAGAATTCAAGGGACCCACAGTAAACGCACCATTCCAAATGCGAGTAACACCAGATTAGGGAAGCATTAAGAACGAAGGTCAACAAGGCGTCGGTTTGACGTACTCGATGAGTTAAATCGTCGGGTCCCTCGGGAGACAGCGGGGGCAGGGCGCCGAGGTAGGGCCCGCGCGGGAAACAAACTTTTAATGGGCGGGTCAGGACGCGGGTAACATGTGCGGAGATTCTAACAGCGCCCACGTGACGGTGTTGGGTCCGGTCCGGCCGGGTCGAATCCCGGCCCTCATGAACCACGGACTAGTTATTGGGGATTGGCCGAGTAATTAAGGATTAATTATGGAGGCGTCTAAAGATGTCTTAATTAAATGCAGAGCTTTTGAGAAATGTTAATATATGTGCATGGAAAACTAGTGAAAATAATTAGGATTAGATCTAGAAGGCGACAGCTGTTCAGTTAGCAAGATTCTTACTTTGATGGAGTTGACCATATGGATATTTTCTTTTTTTAGAAAATAATAGTCAAGACACACTTCGGTCCTTTGAGTAAAAAAAAACATTGCGTTGACAATGTTGAGGTTGACAATGAAGATGCAAGCAAGGTCACAATCATAAATGATAATATACTTTCTATAAAGTTTAGCGAAGCGAAGATATAATATTTATGTAACCGACTCTGTTTAGTTGATCGACATAATCTGAAATACATAATCTGATCGACACAAGAATCATCATAGCATCAACCTCAAAAGCAGTTTCAGTTATCCATGCTTTTGCTTGTTGACAGATGATTGAGGATCTGAAGAGTTTTGAACTCCTCCACAGATCCTTTTCTGAAGGTGCTCGAGGCTAGATACTCGTTGCATTGAGGCAGTTCTGCCCATTTTCCCCGGAGCTAGAATGCCGCTGGCTATATCGTCGACTGAAGTGACAGACACAGTCTTAGGAAGACCAGGTTTGATGCCTAAGTCCTGCGCCTGCGACTGGGAGATTTGAACTTTATCATCGTTGACAGAGGACATGCCAGAGATCGCCGAGCAGGAAGGAGGCATCCCAGTTAGCTGTTTTACATTGTCCTCGGCCATCTTCACCTGGATACAGATGCAAAATTTGAAACTTGCATTGCACATAGATTGAAACCAGAAGTTTCGATAGAATATAAATGTGGAAGTGGGAGAAGAACATATTGCCTTGGCTTTTAAAGTCTCCACATCAGCTTGGAGTATCCTATTGTCGACAGCAGCTTCGTTGTACTTTTGACTGATATTGGCGAGTCGCTTCTGCAGGGAAGAGTTCTCAACTCGTAACTGTGAAACCTGTTGCAAGGTCCTGCGAAGTACTTAAAGTGCTTCTTCACCAATTAAGTTAAAAGGATCCAACAATGAACAAAAAAACCTGTGCTTCAAGCTCACTTAAATGTGCTTGCTTTCTCCGCCTTGAGCGTCTTGCTGATTCTCGATTCGAGATCATTCTGTGAATAAGATGACAAATTGCTAAAAGAGAAGACCAGGAAAAAAAAATAAACAAAGATTAATTTGGAGAATAGAGTTGTTCAGTAATCCTACCAGTTACTACTGTTCTAGTCATAACAACTTTGATAAAGTAGATCATGCAATTGATGGATTAACTTTAAGCATGGCACAACTATAATGTTTGGTTCAAATACACCTTTCAGCAAACAATATAGATGGTTAGGACACTTGAACTGATCAACATGAATAGACTTAACAACCAAAAAGTGGAGCGCATGTAGATATCTGCAACAGTTGACACCTAGAAACATGGAGATGTATTGTGTGAAAAGCCATGTTCAAGAAGTCGATGGAGACTACAAGTGCAAAATACTATGTTGTGAGAATGCTGAGGCCTAGGGCAGCCCAACTCGTCTCAGAGTACCCATTCGGGAGGAAACATGAAACAACATGTACACTAGAAGAGCTCAGACATACTTGAACTTGTCTAGGGGACTATGGAAAAGAACACTCTTGCAACACTTTCCCAATTGTAGAAACTTGCTTATAGCTCCAATGCTATGTTGAGTTGCAAACAGCCTAATCGTTGCCCAAATACCTAAGAAATAATTGGGAAATCCTGTGCCATTGTTTGAAATGTCATTCAATTTTGGTTAGCAGATGCAGGGCATCTTGTTCTGCTGGTGGACAGAAACTGAAATGGGAACACATAGCCAATACATACCTAAGGAACTTCATTGCTCACTTCCATTGGCTGCCAACTCACCATCTGTCAAAGTGAACATGCATGAGGAATCTAGAATGAGAGGTTGCTACTGCTCAGACATAATCCATTAACTTGTTCTCTATTAACTTGCGAACCTAAAATCCATTGACTTATTTAACGTATTTCTATCCCTATCATTCGTAACAGGGCCTTGATCACTCTAGCCTCCAGCTTGTAAAGGAATTTTAAACCTTTTCTTGTCCCTTAAAGCACAATAGTTTAATGAATTCATTCATTTTTGATTTTGCCGTTGGTTTTGCCGTTTTTAAAATGATCTTATTGAGTAATTTGTGAACGGTAATTTGCGAACAGTAATTTGTGAACAGTAGTTGTGAATAATAATTTGTAGGCAGTAATTTTGAACAGTAGTTGTGAACAATTTTTTTTTTGGGGATGAATATTAGGGTTACCAGTGTGGTTGCTTATAGTTTTTCTGCTTTTCCAATGAGCCTCACTTATAGAGGAACTCTTTTTGTTGCCCCGACTGTAAGAAGATAGAGAACTAGGTCTCTAATTTTTCTTTGTCTGCACAGGACTTACACAAATTTTCTCATACAGTTACTGTTGACCAAAGGTTACTTAGATAAGGACTGATGAGAAGCAGGGACCAAAAAAGACCACAGAAACCAAAAGAGACCACTATGCTTAAAAAGGTTTTTATACTTCCATAATATAAACTACTTAGCTATATACATGAACTTACAAGAAACAACTTAGCTATGTACATGAAACAACGACAGACAGAAAACTTACAAACTCTTTGTGCACACAAACTTGCTTGCACAAAGAGCTCTGCAAAAACTTATAAGTTGGCATTGACATCCACATTTTTCAGAAGTTTCACAAGTTTTGTTTCTTTTCTAGCAATTCGAATTCAGCTTCATAAATGATAATCATCCCTTGGGGTATCTTGTGATGTAACAGTTTTAAGGCTTCATAGAGCTCTGCAAAGATCAAGAAAGTAGATTTTTCAGTCAGGCTCCTAATACAAGTATTAACTTCTTCTGGTATAGTATTTTGAAGTCCGAATAACATGGCTTCTGATGTTCTTGGTGCTAGTGTTTCTTCTGCTTCGGCTTTTAGTTGAGCCAGGGTTTTATAGTTGGGCCTGTGAATTTATTTTTCTGTACTGGAACTTTTAGGACTTGTGATAATTGCTTGAGCATAAGTCTTTTCTGGTTGAAGTGTTTTAGAAGGTGATTGTCCTAATGTTCTAATTTTAGTACTGATAAAGAAATTTGCTCCGATGGCTATTCTGGCTGAATTAAATGCTTCCTCTAGCGAGTAAAAACCCCTGAAAGAAGGGTGCTCACTGTCTTGTATTGCAATTGTTACTTCTTCCCGGTCATGCTCCTGCTTGGCTACCTGAAAAAACCACATAACAAGAAAACTTCTTCCCTACTGATTTTTGTATTGTTGTTTGGAAGTAATTTGCTAGGGCATTGATAATTGTTATTTTGTAATTAGCACCACCTGGAATAGTTGGAATGTTCCATATGTTGTCAAGTAAACATGTTTGAATATGATCAAATTTGTCTCTTGTTGAAAAATGAAATTGTTCCTCATAACGAGTGAATTGTTGAAGTTCTTGATTGTCAAACCTCATGGTTTTCGTGGCAAATTTTTTTACTTTCTTTAGCTTATCCATACCTGCAAAGTGTTTGTGAAGTCAATGTAATAGTCTAGATAATGTATCTGCTAGGAAATTGTTACTTCCCTTAATATGTTCCCACTGGATTGACAAATCTTTGTTAATAATGGTGTCTGTAAATTTTAACTATCTTTTTGTGCTCAGTCCTTTTCGTAATCCTTTTGTTTGTTGGCTACATTTAACTATAGCCTCACAATCTGTTCCGACTGTAATTTCTTTTTTACTGCAAATGAAAAGTCGGAAAGCATCTAGACAATAAATCACAGCTAGAATTTCATAATCTAGAGATGTTAAATGACCTTTTTCTTTGTATTATCCGGAAGCATATCGACATATTTCATCCATAGTTTTTGGGTCATATTTAGAAGTTTTTCAATAAAGAACGCCTCCCCATCCTGTTTCACAGTCATCTGCTTTTATAATCAAGTAATCCAAATCTAGTGGTAGGGTGAGAAAGGGAATGGTTTTAACTAGGTCTTTAATTTTTCTAATTAAATCCAGATCTTGTTGATTAAAAGTATTTTTGTCCTGTTACAAATGTTTTGTTGTATAAGGATCCACTAATTTTTCCTATATCTCTTAGGTATTGTCTGACATAATTTAATAGCCCTAAGAAAGATCTAAGTGTTTTGTGTCTTCCATTCTATCTGGAAAATTTAAGATTTTTGAGGTAATATGTGACTACAGTGCTATTTTTCCTTGCCCAATTTCAGCTCCTAAAAATTCTCTGTGTTTACCAGCAAGTTTCATTTTACTCCTGGAAATAATCAATCCATGTGCTTCAAATAAGTTAAATACCAAATGTAAATGAGCAAAGTGCTCTTCTTTTGTTTTGGAGAAGACTAGTATATCATCTATATAGACACATGTACAAGTTGTTAAGTTTCTAAAAATATTATCCATTTTCCTTTGGAAGATTTGTGGTGCGACTTTTAAACCGAATGATATAACTAACCATTCAAAATGTCCTTCTGGACAAGAAAATGCAGTCCATTCTACCGACTCTGGGCGCATCTTGACTTGCCAAAATCCTGATTTCATATCAAATTTAGAGTACCATTTTGAATCTTGTATTTTATTAAGTAATTGATCCTTATCTGGAATTTTATAGTCATCTTCTTGACAATTATCGTTAAGTCTTTTATAATTGAATATCATTCTAAATTGTCCGCGTTTTTGTTCAGCCCCTTTATTTACTATGAAAGCAGGGCTTCTATGTCTTGAGGTTGATCTTTGGATAGTTCCAAGGTTTAATAGCTGTTGTATATGAGTTTTACATTCTTCTGTTTCCCAATTTGTATATCTTAAATCTTGTGCTTTTATAGTTAGATCCGGGTTTAGGATTACTAATTTACAGTAGACCTTATCTCTTTTCTAATATTTAGTGAGATTATTACCTATTATTTCTATCTTTTCTAGTCGTGAGACCAGATCGTCAAGGTCTGTTTGGGAGAGATAAGTTGTACTAGCTTTGTTGGTACTAAGAAGTCAATTGGTAGATCTAGATAACCATCTAGGCCTTCTTCAGATAGGTAATTTTCACTGATTTCTCTTAAGTCTTGGAAAGTCATTTCACAAGATTTGAGTTGTATGTGAAGTAAACAAGAGCCTATACAAGGGATTGTATTAATGGTACACTGACAAGTTATTAGTGGACCAACCATGGCAGGGGGTACACATGGAGCCGGAACAGGGGCATCACCATGCTTACGCACGGTAGAAGGATAGTTAGACAAAGTAGGGGAAATGATAGGAGTAGAAATAAAGAGAGCATAATCCTTGGTGAGAAGGAGACCTCTATCTGGTTGAATTAAGAAATTCAGATCAAGTATAAGATGGATATTCGAATGTAGCAACGGCTTAATCCAAAGTTAAGAAAGAGTAAACGGGGTACTAAAAGAGTGTCACAATTATTATAAAAACGTAAATGGGTATTCGTGACAAACTTCGTACTAGTTAAGGTTTGACCGTCAAATTGGGTACTGATTAAGGGTTGAGAAACAGTTTTTATTGAGGGGGGAACTATGGATAACAGAGTGGCTTTATCTATAAATGAGTTTGTAGCGCCGCTGTCAAGAAAGGCTTGAAGTGTCACTTCATGACCATGGATATTAAGGAGACATTTAACTCGGATGTCTATTGTGCGGCCAGTGTTACAAATACTAGGTGTTTTAATAAAAACCATGTCTAGGTCTTGGTGAGGTTCCTGAAGAATTATACTTTTCCCCTTATCTGGTAGAGGTGAAGGAGAGCGAGAGGAGGTGAGACCCTTAACTTCAGTCTATAAAAGATTTAGTCTTGTTTCTAAGACTGCAATTCTAGTTTCTAATAACATATTACGGGGAGGTTCGTGTGTGATTGGTGTTTGTATATGGATACCAAAAGTTTGTTCAAGGCATAAACTACAATATTATTTCTTGCAAAGAGAACAAGTTCCTCTTTTATCCAAGGAAGGGTAATAACTACATAGAAAACAAGGAACATTAGCAGTTCCAATTTTCAATATCCATTGATGCTGACATGCTGACAGTCTGACAGGCTGTCATGTGTGTGCTGAGAAAACACTTGTTGGAGCATCATATCTAAGGAAGTAGAGGGAAAAAGCTCTTCCCATTGTTCTTCTATGTCATACACTTCTTCTACTGGTATAGTCATGAGCATTCCATATTTCTCTGTAATATTTTGTGTGGATGGTAGAAATGAATTAATCAAAGTATAATTAGTAGTGGAAGATACTTCTTCTAGTTCATCAAAAGAGACTATAGAATCGATGGAAGATGTATCTGAGACGTCTGATGGTATTTGCATATGTTTTCTTTAGTTTAAACTTTCTCACATGTTTATCTTTATTTAAATAAGACTTTTTTTCCTTATTTTTCCTTACAAAATATTTTTTCCTTGGTTTTCTTCTAGATGTGCTTTGGATAGTAGGTTTAGTATATTGTCTTCCTTTCTCCTATATTATTTTTGTTGTTGTAGACCATATTGCCGTGGTGTATAAATTTGGCTATAAAAATCATAGTGGTGATTTTTAAGTTATTTTTGTATTTGTATGTAAATACATTTTTCTTTTAATATTGCTATGATATGTTGTATTCGAACTCCTATATTATCATATTGTGGTAAGACTTTCATATTTGCTCATGCTTTGTGAATTTCTTTTCCCAAGTCTCCTGGTAGTTTACTAAAAAGTCTTTCTCCTAATTCTAGGTTACAATAATTTCCAGAAATTGCTGTTAACGTAAAGAAATCATTACAGAAAGGCTTAATCCAATTCCAACTGAATAATTGAAGTTGTTCCAAATCTCTCATTGCTTCCCTTTGTCTTAAGTCTAGTCCAGTATTAGCATCTTTAGCTGTTAATAATCTATGTATTGTATAACAAAAATTTAAAATAATATTACCTCGTGCAACTATCTGAGCTATCTCCTCTGGGAATTTATTTTTATAGGTTTCCCATGCTGCTCTAGCTACATCTCCTAAGTAATTCTCTCCTACTCTCATCATAGCTTTGCCTGTTTCAATATCTAATTCATGTTTTGCTTGATAATCACGTTGGACTAATACAATCCATTATTTTAAATAAGTATCATACATTTGGGATCATCACATTAAACTATGTTTAATAATACTAAAATTTTCCCAAAATATGTGATTTCTTGTGGTCTTCTTTTTCCTATGGTTCTAAGTTATGGGTTGTTATTTGTATATGGAGCAATACTTGTTCTAGGAGGATGGCCTTGTGTAAATACCCCGAGGTAGTTTTGATGTGATCAAACGAGTTAAGTTAGGTCCTGTGTGGTTTGATCCTTGTGTCTAAGTGTGCAGGAACTTA
>JBBUKS010000002.1:567548-601236 GCA_038050645.1 Hedychium gardnerianum | reverse complement strand
CAGACTTCTGATATAAGTATTAACTTCTTCTGGTATAGTATTTTGAAGTCCGAGTAACATGACTTCTGATGTTCTTGAAGCTAGTGTTTCTTCTAATTTGTCTTTTAGTTGAGCCAGGATTTTATAGTTGAGCCTGTCAATTTGTTTTTTTGTACAGGAGCTTTCAGGACTTGTAATAACTGCTTGAGCATAAGTCTTTTCTGGTTGAGGTGTTTTAGAAGGTGATTGTCCTCTTGTTCTAATTTTAGTACTGATAAAGAAATTTGCTCCAATGATTGTTCTGGCTAAATTAAATGTTTCTTCTAGTGAGTAAAAATCCCTGAAAGAAGGGTGTTCACTGTCTTGTATTGCAATTGTTACTTCTTTCCAGTCATGGTAAACTCTTGCTTGACTACTTGAAAAAATCACATAACATGAAAACTTCTTCTCTACTGATTTTTGTATTGTTGTCTGGAAGTAATTTGCCAGTACATTGATAATTGCTATTTTGTAATTAGCACCACTTGGAATGGTTGGAATGTTCCATATATTATCAAGTAAACATGCTTTAATATGATCAAGTTACTCCTGAAAATAATCAATCCATGTGTTTCAAATAAGTTAAATACCAAATGTAAATGGGCAAAGTGCTCTTCTCTTGTTTTGGAGAAGACCAATATATCATCTATATAGACATATGTACAAGTTGCTAGGTTTCTAAAAATATTATCCATTTTCCTTCGGAAAATTTGTGGTGCGACTTTTAAACCGAATGACATAACTAATCATTCAAAATATCCTTCTGAACGAGAGAATGCAGTCCATTCTACTAACTCTGGGTGCATCTTGACTTGTTGAAATCCTGATTTCATATTAAATTTAGAGTACCATTTTGAATCTTATATTTTATTAAGCAGTTGATCCTTGTCTGGAATTTTATAGTCATCTTCTTGACAATTATCATTAAGTCTTTTATAGTTGAATATCATTCTAGATTGTCCGTATTTTTGTTCAGCCCCTTTATTTACTATGAAAGTAGGGTTTCTATGTCTCGAGGTTGATCGTTGGATAGCTCCAAGATTTAATAGCTGTTGTATATGGGTTTTACATTCTTCTGTTTCCCAATTTGTATATTTTAAATCTTGTACTTTTATAGTTAGATCCGGATTTAGGATTGCTAATTTGTAGTAGACCTTATCTCTTTCCCAGTATTTAGTGAGATTGTTACCTATAATTTCTATCTTTTCTAGTCGTGAGACCAGATCATCAAGGTCTGTTTGGGTGGCGATAAGTTGTACTAGCTTTGTTGGTGTTAAGAAGTCAGTTGGTAGATCTAGATACTCATCTAGGCCTTCTTCGGATAGGTAATTTTCACTGATTTCTCTTAAGTCTTCTCTTAATTCTTGAAAAGTCATTTCACAATATTTGGGTTGTATGTGAAGTAAACAAGAGCATGTACAGGGGGTTGTATTATTGGTACAATGACAAGTTATTGGTGGAACAACCATGGCAGGAGGTATACATGGAGCCGGAGCAGGTGCATCACCATGGGCATCAACATACTTACGAACAGTAGAAGGATAGTTAGACACAATAGGGAAAATGATAGGAGTAGAAATAAAGAGAGCATAATCCTTGGTGAGAAGAAAACCCCTATCTGGTTAAATTAAGAAATTCAAACTAAGTATAAGATGAATATTCGAATGTAGCAATGACTTAATCTAGAGTTTAGAAAGGGTAAGCGGGGTACTAAAAGTGTCACAATTATTATAAAAACGTAAATGAGTATCTGTGACAAACTTCATACTAGTTAGGGTTTGGCCGTCAAATTGAGTACTGATTAAGGGTTGAGAAGTAGTTTTTATTAAGAAGGGGGAACTATAGATAACAAAGTAGCTTCATCTATAGTGGAGTTTGTAGGGCCACTGTCAAAAAAGGCTTGAAGTGTCACTTCATGACCATGGATATTAAGGAGACATTTGACTCGAATATTCATTGTGCGGCCAGTGTTACAAATACTAAGTGTTTTAATAAAAATCATGTTTAGGTCTTGGTGAGGTTCTCGAAGAATTATATTTTTCTCCTTGTCAGGTAGAGGTGAAGGAGAGCGAGAGGAGGTGAGGCCCTTAACTTCAGTTTCTAAAAGATTTAGTCTTGTTTCTAAAACTACAATTTTGGTTTCTAATAACATATTACGGGGAGGTCCGTGTGTGATTGGTGTTGGTATTTGGATACCAAAAGTTTGTTCAAGACATAAACTACAACATTGTTTCTTGCAAAAAGAACATGTTCCTCTTTTATCCAAGGAAGGGTAATAATTACATAGAAAACAAGGAATATTAGCAGTTCCAATTTTTAATATTCATTGATGCTGACAGTTTGATATGGTGTCATGTGTGTGCTGAGAAAGCACTTGTTGGAACGTCATATCTAAGGAGGTAGAGGGAAAAAACTCTTCCCATTGTTCTTCTATGTCATACATTTCTTCTAGTGGTATAGTCATGGGCATTTCATATTTTTCTGTAATATTTTGTGTAGATGGTAGAAAGGAATTAATCAAAGTATAATCAGTGGTGGAAGATACTTCTTCTAATTCATCAAAAGAGACTATAGAATAAATGGAAGATGTATCTGAGATGTTTGATTGCATTTTTACTAAGTCTAGGTTTGTACACGTAACTAGTTGAGCTTCTCTTGTGTAAAGATTTTTCTTTATAGGACATGCTGAGGACAAATGCCTTGGTTCATGACAAGTGAAGCATGTAATGGTATTTGCATATGTTTTTTTGGTTTAAACTTTCTCACATATTTGTCTTTATTTAAATAAGACTTCTTTTCCTTACTTTTCCTTACAAATATTTTTTCTTGATTTTCTTCTAGATGTGTTTTGGATAACAGGTCTAGTATATTGTCTTCCTTTTCTTCTATATTATTTTTGTTGTTGTAGACCATATTGCTGTGGTGTATAAATTTGGTTACAAAAACTATAGTGTTGATTTTTAAGTTGTTTTGTATTTGTATGTAGGTACATTTTTCTTGTAATAATGCTATGATATGTTGTATTCGAACTCCTATATTATCATATTGTGGAGAGACTTTCATATTTGCCCATGCTTTGTGAATTTCTTTTCATAAATCTCCTGGTAGTTTACTAAAAAGTCTTTCTCCTAATTCTAGGTTACAATAATTTCTAGAAATTGTTGTTAAAGTAAGGAAATCATTACAGAAAGGTTTAATCCAATTTCAACTGAATAATTGAAGTTGTTCTAAATCTCTCATTGCTTCCCTTTGTCTTAAGTCTAATCCAGTATTAGCATCTTTAGCTGTTAATAATCTATGTATTGTATAGAAAAAATTTAAAATATTATTGTCTTGTACAGCTATCCAAGCTATCTCTTTTGGAAATTTATTTTTATAGGCCTCCTAGGCTGCTCTAGCTATATCTCCTAAGTAGTTTTCTCCTACTATCATCATAGCTTCGCCTGTTTCAATATCTAATTCATGTTTTGCTTGATAATCACGTTGGACTGATACAATCCATTGTTCTAAATAAGTATTTTTTCGAAATATGTGATTTCTGATGATTTTCTTTTTTGGTTCTAAGTTATGAGTTGTTGTTTGTATATAGAGCAATACTTGTTCTAGGTGGATGATCTTGGTTATAATCCCTTGTTCCCATGAAACTTTCGGGATACCGAACTACTATTGGAGGAATATTTAAATGTATCCTAGAGGTTCCTGTAGATTCTGCAAGATTAGCGGTATTCATTAGATTTACTTGTTGGCCTTGTTTTCTAGCTATGATGTTTTGTTCATCATCAAAGTATAACTCTCAATCATAGTCTAGCTGTTGTTGTTTTTCAATTTGTTCAAAGTTTAATAATTTTTTTGAAGTAGTATAAGGTATTATATCTGTTATCCACTTTGGGCCTAGGCCCTTATAGTTTTGCTCTTGGGCTCTACCCAAAAGGCCTCATACCAATGGAGAGATCTTTTCCTTATAAGCCCATGATCAATCCCCCCCTCAAACGAAGGACCACAGAGCCTCCCTCGTCCGATTCTCGACCCACCATGACTTCATGCCCCTCGGTCCACCCGACCTACTAGAACTTCCTTGCCTAGCCGTAACTAGGACTTCCTGCCTGGTGTCTGACCCTCTTGATCCGGACACGGGAGCCCCTACTTCCTTTGTTCGAGGTGAATACTCTACTCACATGGCGATTAGACCTTCTGGCAGTCTAGGCTTTGATACTAATTGTTAGGACCGAAGGAATTTAGATATCTCCACAATGGTTTGATATTATCCACTTTGGGCTTAGGCCCTTATGGTTTTGCTCTTGGGCTCTACTCAAAAGGTCTCATACCAATGGAGAGATCTTTCCCTTATAAGCCCATGATCTTTCTCATATATTTTCAATGTGGGACTTTGTTTGCAACCTTGCAATCCCAACAATATCCGCTAAACTGGAGATGCATTCATCTAAATCATCATAGAACCCTTTTTCCTGGTTGGTTTCATAAGGTAAGCCTTCAATATTCATTAAGTTAAAGTTTTCTTCTTCCTCATTATCATTTTGAGAAGTTGAAGCTTGATAGTCATTAAAACGGGCTGTTAATTGTCCATGTTTATTTTTATACATAATAAATTATGTTGGTCTAAGCACTGGCGGTTGTATGTTAATGTTTAAATTTAGATTTCAATCTAACCCTGCTAATGTTTCTAAGGAGAAATCTTTTGGTTCTAAAAATGAGATTCCTTTATAAGTAAAGACTTTGATAATATTATTTATTTGTACCTTAAAACTATTATTGATTTGTATCATTATTTTTCCTAAAAAAGATAATATCTATCTGTATGTTATGTTTGAGGAAATTTTCATAGTCTTTTGCTTGAACTGTAATTTTAATATATTTAATAAAATCTTCAATAGTCATATTAAAATTAGGACAAAAGTAGGTAATTCCAAGATTATTATTCATATCTACCTCAATAAATCCTATAATTGCTTTTTCTATGTCTGAGAATCTAGAATTATAGAGAACTAAAAAGACTTTTGCTCTTATTCTTCTTCTTGTTAATCCTCTAAGTCCAAATATAAGTAAGCCTAAATGTATATAGTTATGTCTTCTTACTGACAATGCTCTAGCTAATTCTTCTATCATAAGATTTAATCTTTCTTCACCTCCATCTGGTAAGTGCAAGGGTTGTGTTCTGTGGTATCTATATAATGCTGTTGAAAATGATAATATACCTTGGTTATATAGTCTTCTTGGATTTAATATATTTAATTGTTCATTATAAAAAATTACCAGGTTATTTTCTATATCTATCAAGTCTTCTAGTTGATAAGTCCTTGTTGTTGTACTGTTTCTTCCTCTAGTAATAAGATTATCTAACCAGAAAGTAGTATTTTATTCTGTTTGTCCTCTCATAATATGTGAGGAGTCTATAAAAATTTCAGTTTGCGTTCTTGTCAGACTCATCGTATGTTAAGAATGAGTATGTCTTAGGTTGTTTTCTAAGAATTAGAGCTTCTATAAATAATTTGCTTAGATCTTTTGTTAGATTATTAATATTTTCTTGTTACTATGTGGCTTTGGTTGTCTATTATATTAGGGATTCAATTTATAGTAGTTTATTTTCTATTAATGTTAGTATGTGATGTAGGGAGGTTAATGATGCTAGGAGTGTATTGTTCTGCTGTATTAATACTTGATCTCCTTTTTCGATAACTTCAAGTTTACAATATCCGTTTTCTTGTATTTTTGCAAATTATTTAGAATATTCTACTGCTTCTTCGTAATAATTATTTTCAAAGTTCAGTCTGTTCATTTATATTTTATGTCCTCTAGTATTATATGTAAATTTTTAAATTCTTCTGCGAGTTGTGTTTTATTTTGATTCAGAAGTTGGATTAAGGTTTTATGAGGTTCACTAAAGAGATCAGTATCTCTATGAGTCTTAGATAAGTGTTTTATTTGTTTGCTTAAATAATCTTGAGACTCTTTTAGAAAATCTAAGTTTTGGCTAAGTCTACTTATTAGTAGTGTTTGTTGTTGTAATATTCCTTTTAGTTGTTCAATAAGGTCATTTTGTTGTTCTTGTTTTATTGTTAAACTAAGAAGAATATCTGTTATTGTATTGAGTTGTGGATGTTCTGAGTGAATGCTATGAGAAAATTTTGTGTGTTGTAGAATACACTGAGGTTTATATTTTTCTAAAAGTAAAACTTCACTAAGAGTGATAACAACAGATTTTTCCTTAGGCATACAAAAAGGTCCTGAGAGATCTTATAGCTCTGATAACATTTGCCTTAGTTTAACGCTGGCTGACAACCTAACGAAACCCTCCTCCTTTATCCGGGCTTGGGACCGGCCATGACTGATTCGTCATGGGTGGAGTTCCTTTATATAAGAACAAGGGAGACATACAAAATTGTGCAAACTATAGTGGTATTAAACTAATGAGTCATATCATAAAACTTTGGGAAAGACTAATAGAAAAGAGATTAAGAAAAGAAACCACGGTGATCGAAAATTAATTTGGATTCATGCGGTCGACAATAAAAGTTATACATCTTCTAATACAACTGATTGAAAAATATCGGGAGCAAAAACAAGATCTACACATGGTATTCATTAACTTAGAAAAAGTTTATGATAGAGTCCCAAGAGAAATTATATGAAGAATTCTAGAAAAGAGAGGTGTTAGTGCAACATTTATTGAACTAATTAAGGCTATGTACGAGGATGTAACGACCAGATTGAAGACTTCAGGCGGATTAACTGAAACATTTCCAATAAAGATAGGGTTACATCAAGGATAACTCTAAGTCCTTATCTTTTTACACTAATCATGGAAGAACTTAATAGACACATTCAAGACACAGTACCGTGGTATATGTTGTTTGCAGATAATATTATTTTGATAGATGAAACATGTGAAGGAATAAATGCTAAGCTAGAATCTTGGCGGGAAACACTAAAAGTGAAAGATTTTAGACTTAATAGAGTAAAGACAGAATATATGAAATTTAAGTTTAGCAATATTAGACGTAATGAGACAATTGTTAAAATAGGAGATGACGAGTTGTCTGAAACTGAGAGTTTTAAATATTTAGGATTATTTTGCAAAATGATAGAGGGATTGAGAGGGATGTCTTACATAGAATACAAGCAAGATGGTTGAAATGAAGAATAACGTCAGGTGTTTTATGTGATTGTAAAGTATATTTAAAACTTAAAGGGAAGTTCTACAAAACGACGGTTAGACCTGCTATATTATAAGGTGTTGAATGTTGGGCTATGACTCGAACACATGAGCAGAAGATGAGAGTTGCAGAGATGAGGATGTGAAGGTGGATGTGTGGACATACGAGGATGGACAGAATAAGAAATGAGAGCATTAGTGTGAAAGTCGGAGTTACATCTATTGAGGAAAAATTCCGAGAGACACTTTTAAGATGGTACGAATATGTACTTAGACGGTCAATAAATGCTCCAATTAGACGATATAAAACTATGATAAATACGCACATCAAACGAGGAAGACTAAAAAATACTTAGTTAGCAATAATAAAATAAGATAAAATTTATTTAAGTATAAATGATGATATAGTAGGAGATAGAATCCAATGGCGCAAAAGGATCTATATAGCTGACCCTACCTAGTGGGATAAAGCTTGGTTGTTGTTGTTATTGTATTGTACACTTAAAGAGCTCTTAGAGACACTCTTAAGCTTGCATAGGTGGAACTAGTACAACATGGGCACTCTATTAGCACTCTTTATCCTTAACCGTATTGTTTTTGTTCCTCTTTTTATCAGCATGGGCACACTTAAAATTGTCTAGATGAACACTCTATTTGCTAAACTATATTCGTATTATCAGATCCTTGGCTTCGTTCGCAACTTGTTTTATATCAACTACCTTGTCAAATAAAGGAATACTGCATTTAGTCTGGACATGAAACATCATCCTATTGAATGCATAAAAAAAAACAGCTCGATATATGTTGAAACTTTATATGAATGAAAGAAAATTTAGGCAGCTGTTTTACCCATGTGATGATAAAATTATCATTGGTCTCCTTTGCCTGGAAGTGCATTAGATACCTAGATACAAGGAGTTACACCTGTTCTAGCTTTGACATCATGCCAAACTGTTGTGACTACGTTTGAATATCGTCAAAATTAAGCTGGCTCTTCTATTTTTCTTTTTAAAAATCTCTTCTCTTCTAAGGTAACAACACTAACAACGTGAATAATAGAAATAGTATCAATCACCAACATTTGAATTGCAAAAACAACTAGATGCATAAACTGATCATCTTGTGCCTCAATCAGAAATCAGGAGAATATGATAATAATTTTACTCTGATTCTTTTGCATTTACCTCCTCATCCGCTTTGCATCAGCAGAATCCATATTTTCTGTCACTTCTGCTTCACCTTCAACTTCATCTCCATCTCCATCAGAGAGCTCTCTAGAGGATCCACTGGTATCTGGTTTTCCCTGGACACCTGAATTTTGCATGATATGTAAAGCTAGAAATGCACTTGTATTTGCCTTATGTTGCATCTTGAAAGCATTTCTTAAAAAATAATCATGCAAAGGTAAAAGAACGGGAGAAAGAATGAGATACAGGTAGAAAATTATCGAAGTCATGGGATGGACAATGCGCTTGATATGGCTCACACAGTTAGTAAGCATAGTCAACTAAGAAGTTTTCTAGAAAACTTGCAGAGAAAATTTTAACAATAGAAAAATTAGATTATGCAATCAAGTATACCACTTGTAGTAGTTACAAATATTGCGGCAATAAAACTTTTGTTACCGTAGAGTGTACCTTTTGTAGGTGCTTGATTTCCCTGCAGCGAAGCATCTGGAGTAGGTGATTTGGTGTTACTGTTAGCAGTAGGAACACAATCCTGAGGATTTACACTAGAACCCTGTAGAACATAAAGATTCATTGTCAGCAAGATATAAAAACTGGTTCCGGCACTTCTTTTATTGATACACAATATAAATTGCTACCAAGATAAAATACTTTCAGCAGGATTTTCATGATTTAAACTGAAATATGATTATTGAAAGGGATGTGAAGAGAAGCAACCAACATCATCATTACCTATTTCTATGTTACATAAGAATTGCTTCATACAAACTAATTGCGATTGTGTGAACAATCAAGTAAATTTAATACAGAACAGATTCTGAAAGAAAAGAAATATTAACATCCTCAACCTCATCCTGGTATAATCACATAGACAATTTAAAAAGCTTATTCTGCAGGGTGAAAAAAAAAACATTAATTCGATATTTCAAAAATGTAATCTTTCGGAAACCTACAAAGTATTTATCTGGCTTTATAGATTCAGCTAGGAAATTGCCTAAACACCCTAAACATTAGGAGTTTTATAGTGAAAATCGACATAGAATGATTGATTTGCAGATGACTGAATGAAAGAATAAACTAGAAAGGCTCCTAGTTTATGAAAAAAAAAAGGAGGAAAGATCTGGTCTTCCCTAGCTTGTACCTGTGAAAAGGAAACATTTTGGTTCTTCCTAAAATATTGAACTACGGGTGCAGCTGGTCTTTAGAGATGCAAATTTACGGAATGCTACTGTTTCTTTCTCCTCTCAGCTGCTTATTCATAGAGTACCATTTTCCTCCTAAAATTCAGCAACAAACTATCAACAAACTATCAACATTTTGGTTCATCCTTGGTGTTAATGAGATGGCTTAGCCCAAGATGGGCACTCATATATCATGAACAGTGCTTTAACTGAATTGCAACCAAAATAAGCAAACAAAATTGACATGATATAGGACTCAAATTCTTGAGCAGAGTAGTGGATCCTAGTTGCGTACCCTGCAAAGGAACAAGAAGATAGAACAAAGGGAACCTTCAGCAAATCTAAAGGGCAATATAGGCAACAAGAAGCAACTCTAGAACAAAACAAGAGAACAGAATGGAGACCAGTCAACCAGTAAAATAAACATTCTCAAGCATCCCATTCCCCATCACAAAATAAGAAAAAAGAAAGGAACAACAACAACATTTGATCTTCTTTGGGAAAAGAAGGGCTTGACTTGTACCCGCGACATGGCAACGGCGGCGCAGTACATATCTAACTTCTGCTTCAGCAGCGCGGCGTACTCCACGGGATCAACCCCAGTCGGCCGCGGAACGGACGTTCCGCCTCCATCAACGGAGGCAGTCGCCTCGCTCTCGGCCTGTCTTGCCCCATCACCCTTTTCAATGACAGAAGCACCACCAACAGGAGGGGTAATATTAGGATCAGAAGCTGCTGAAGCGGTGGCCGCGGCCTCCTCCAAGAATCTCTTGAAGTACCACTCCGACGCGCTCCGGTTCATCCCACCGGCAGCGGCCGTCGGATCTGCAGCGGGCCAGAGTGGATCGGGGATCTCCTCCGCAGAGAAGGCTCGTTCCATTACGTCGAAATTCTTCCCACCAATTCCACGATTTCGAGCAAAAACCTCCGTACTAGGCGAATTGAACAATCAACAGCCTTTATCGTACGAGTCCAAACACACACAGTGAAAAGAACAAAAGAAGAAATTTACGAGGGAGGGGGGCCGAGCGAGGTCTCTTCCGCTTCGTTCTCTGGTCAAAATCTAGGCTTTTTACCGGGAGAAGAAGCGGCGGCGGCGGCGGAGGAAGGAAAAAAAAACGTTTTAATTCTAAGGCTGCGGCGGAGGAGGAAGAAAAAAAAAAACGTTTTAATTCTAAGGCTGCGGCGTTGGGTGGTCGCCACGGCGCCTTGCTTGGCTCGTGCGCTCCTTCCGGAGGGAGGATCCACTGTCATGTTTCCGACAGGAAACAGAGACAAACATGACGTGCGGCGATAGGTCCCACCAGAGAAAAGCAACATCGTTAGTCTGGCCCCACTTTTATCGTATATTTCTGTGGCATACCAATAATAGTCCTACCCGGCCGGGATAGCTGTTCTTCGAACTGCTTGTGCTCGCGTGTTTTAACCAGGACAGGGAACACAGAAATATGCGTGGCTGATGGGAAAGCAAAAGTAGAAATCTGTGACCCGCAATTTAAATGGTGGGGAAATCAATTCCCTGGCTTTTTAAGGACAGCGACTCTAGATCTTATCTCTTGCCGAATCCGGGTGGAGTAGGTTTCACGTGCCCTCGTCACGTGTGCTTAAAAATACAAATCAATGTAAAGAAAATTAAAGCTATTTAAAGAAATTTTAATATTATAATACATTAAAAAAAACAATCATGTGGTTTTTTCATTAGTGAAATATTTTTAAAACAAAGGAAGAAACTTTACTAACAAATTCAAAGTTAGTCAATTGCTATAATAAATTATTATTTAAAATACTATTACTTGTAATTATTTCCTTAAGTAAAACAATAATCTACTTAAGGTTTATTTATTCTTCTATAAGAAATATGCATTTTTTTATTTTGTGGATTTTATATATATATATATATAAGGCTTTTATTTTTCTTTTTTTATATATAAATATGTAATGGATAATGATGAATTTTTTGTGATGATAGTTAATTTGGTTAACGTATAGGATTGCTTGGGTTGTGGGGGGCACTTTTTGGCACCATGGACCCATCACTAATCCAATTTGAGGTGGAGGTGTAATCCTTTATTCGTCTTGGCTCATCCTAAGGAAGACAAAGAGACCAACTTTTTTTCTTTTACCAAAGAATAAAAATATAAAATTTAAGAAAAAATTATGATATATTTGATAGGCTTGAGTCTCAAATCAAGTTTGAGGTTGATCGTTCTCAAGTGCAAAAGAGTTGCAAAATTGATCAACAAGTTACGAGGCATTTAGTGTATATATATATATATATGCATGACTCTCTTTTGATAATTTAGAGGATTCATCCTCCAATTCAAGCTAAAATAGATTGAATAATTTTATTATTTAATCTCTTCTAATATTTCTCTTGTATCTATATAACCAAATAATATTTTGTTTTTTTTTCTTATTCCTACCTCATCTAATCTCATTTCACTTTCTCCTCCTTTCCCTCCACTTCCCCTCAAGTAAACATATCATAAACTTATATTTGTCATTGCACTGTGATTAATCAAAAGAATAATTCCTATCCAACTTGCTCTCATAATTAATCACCATAATTCTTTGATATTTTGTCAAGTTGATTATTTTTTTTTATTTTATCTTATTTTTTTTCTCCCTCTTAATCATTGAGCCAATAGTGTGGTCAATAATTTTGAAATAATTGAATCATTTTAACATTCTTCCTTCCAAATTGCATGCCATCATTTTCATTACCAAACCAAAGGATCATATTCAAAAAAAGGTATACTAAATTTTGAATAAACATAACAAATCAAACCTCATTCTCATTTTATTATTTTTTTTTTCTAAAAAAGAAGATCTTGTTTCATATATATATATATATATATGAGAAAATATGAATTATGTTGGCGACCAAATTGGATGAGATGAAAATGACGTGTGTGGATAATCATTGAACTATTACATTCTTTTTTTCTTCTTATAAATATTATTTGTATTTATATGGGATGAATAATAATAGAGTGACATTTTGAATTGGAACAAAATGTTAGGGGTGTGATTGACATGACTTAGGGTGGCAAGAAAAGTGTGGGGGGAAAGGCCATGAGAGGGACATATTTCTTCCTTTTCCAATTCTCCCCGTTACAACTACACTATTCTCCATCCTTTTCATAATACACTATAATTACATCCTAATAATTATTATAATGAAAACATTTTATTGGACGAGTTTCCAATCACTAGTTCAATAATTGGATCAGATCTAATTGGATATGATTGTATGTGTGATAACATCTACTATATCAGAAATATGAATGAACTCAATTCTTGTCTATTCCTTAATTCAATATCCCTCTTACTAATTAAATAGGATCGGTGAATGAGTCGGTTGAACGTGTAGATCCACTTGAATATCGACTTAGTATGACCTCAATCAACCAGTTAAAGTCGCAACTTTTTTGAATTCACTCGTAAATACATCAACCAACTTAATAACACAAGCATGTAATGAAGGCTTTTTGAGCAAATTCACCTCTTCAGAAATGAGTAACATATCGAATCGTCAAGCTAAACTTCATTTCCACATCTGCTAATACAATTGGTACACAGATCAGCATCTTATTTTTGTGAAATGAACCAAACTCTCCCTACTTCTCTTCCTCTTCCAATCATGTCGACAGTGCAAACAACAAATCAAAAACATTTCCTGTCAGTATCAGAGTATCCAGCACCTGCAGCGTTTCACATCTTGAGGCCCCTCGAACCATCGATCCCAAGACGAGCTTATATGTCCTGCGGTCCTGCAGAAAATGCAGTTATAGCATAGAGATTTTAGTAGGTTATCATCTTCAGTTGTCGGCAGGTAAGATGAGCTTGTGTGTTGATTACTCTAGGAGCAAGGGGTCTGGGCAGCTTTCGATTTGCCGTAGAAATCTGTTCGAAAGTAAAATTGTAAAATTTGCCGTTGTGCAGATCATGTTTGGTAGCTAGTAATTGAGTTGAATTTGTATACATACTCTGGTAACGAAGCAGATACTTTGTCCATTTTATCAAGCTCTTCAAGCTCTTTCTGTTCAAAATCAGAGGAAAGAGTCTGGTGGTTAGAAGAATATTACATCGATGAGAGGAAAAAATATGTGCAAATTTTTCGATTTGTTCAGTTGTAACTATCAAGAAACTAGGAAAATAGATGAGGGAAATATCCATTAGTTGTAGTCCACCTTACAAAGTTAACAAATCAGAATCAATGCTCTGAATTAGTAGTAGCTCAGAACATGATACAGCCCTATTATGTATGAGCAATTGCATAAGATAGAAAAATAAATGAAAAATTCGTAATCGAGCGAGAAATTCAAAATGCCAATATGACAAAATAATGGCTCAATTAGTAGAAAAAAGTTAGATGGATTGGCCAGGAGATTGCAAGAGTTATCTTTTCCTAGCACATCATCAAACTGAAGATACTTGAGGTATCATAAGTTGGCATAGTACATAGCAACCGCAGCGGTGTGTCCCTTATTGACTTGCAAGGGGTTCCATGTGTGGATGATGAAACTGCAGTAACTAAACTGCATGCATAGCAAAGAGTGCTGACAGCATCAGTAACACTGATCAAAGGAGCAGAGAGGACCGACAACAAAGGGAGAGATGATCAGCAATGGTAATAACACAAACAAAAGGCAGCAAAAAAAAAGAAGCAATGAGAGTGGTTATGACTCCGATTTGTTGTTGGGTGGCAAATTTAGAGAGTTTGTACTATGACTCAGATACTACAGGAGAGTTGGTGGGAAAACTTTTTTTCAAATGTTTTGATAAATATTCGAATCAAACCTTACTTTACAAGTAACTGCATAAGAAAATAGAAAGGAGAAAAATAAACTAGTTGCATAATTAAGTAGGAAAATTAGAAATGCTAATATGGCATATAGCATAGTGAACGGGAAGGAATAAGGAGAATCAAGCAGGAGACATCCATACCTAGAATTATTCTTCCCTAACAATAATATTGATAAAGTGCCAGTTGAGTTCTTTACGTAAAACATAACCAAGAACCTAAGTCTTCTTTTTTCAGTGCATGAAATGCATATCAGGGCACTAGAAAATTCAAGATCACTTCATCGCTGAAACCATTCTCTTTCACAAAGATTACTTACCCCTAGACTCTAGAGGTTAACCAATATTACAATCAAGGAACACACAGTTATTTTGCTTTAGGTTTAACATTCATCCATCCTTGTTTATAAGATTAAACTTAAGAACCTACTGCCTCAAACTAACAAATTGATCTAGAAAAATTCTTTCTGGTATTAGATTCATTCATCCTTGATGCTCTAGCCAGATTAAGATTTTTTAAAAAAACTACCAATACTTGCAATGATTCCATTATATCATAGTTATTTTCCTAACCAATAAAAACCATTTAGAAACAACCAGAATGCTTGATAGACACTATCAAATAACTACTTTAAGTGGAGATCAACATAGCGGAGCATCATGATCTTATTGAAGTTCTTTCAGTAGAATACAGTGTATAACCAAAAGAATAACAAAGAACTCCAAAAAAAGGAAGGCTCGACTGTCTTTCTAGCACACATTTCTTTTTATTTTCCAGGACAGTTCATAGAAGTGTGCCCATGGAGAATTGAGCGTTAGAGAAAAGTATGGACATCAGAAGATTATACTCTCCAAAGCAAATAGCTCATCCGCTGAATTAACATATCATGTTTCAAGAAGAAAATAACAACCACAGACATGTGACATGAAGTAAATTAAAATGATTTTTAGCAGGAAGAAGGAAACCGAAACTATCCAAATCCCTTATCAGAAGTAAAAAAGATTCTCCTTTTTTGTTTATTTATAGTCATTATCTTCTATAAGGAACTATACGACGATGAAAAAAAAGGGAGATGTGCATTTTACTTCGAGGAACCGAGCTTCTTGCTCCAATCGCTTAACTTCCGCCAAAATCCAATGCTTCCCCCTGGTATCCGATAAAGTAGGTACCCTGCGATCAATCGCGGAGATGGGCTCAACCTCATTTGTCTGCATTCTCGCCTCCCCCAGATATTAGAAGCCGAAATCAAGAGCAGCAACAGGGACAAAAGAGGATCTTTAAGCCCCCACCAAGTTTCCTCCTTCTGCGCGTCGCTCCCCGGTCCCTAACGCCTCCATGGCAGCGAATCCTTCAAGAAAATTTCGCGCAAAAAGATCCCTTTTCTTGTCTCATAGCGTTTGGCCGTTGCCGTAAAGCAGTGGCTCGCTTTGATCAGCTTTTGGAAAGACCAAAAACGCCTTGCCTACCTTGTTCGCCCGTACCCGATCTCGCAGATGACGCTCGGTTGGACGCAGAGGTGGTCCCCAAACGCAGGCCCAGCAACTCCCTGGCGACCGACAGAGAGGCGGCGAAGCGGGATGCAATGGTCGAACGACGGCGGCGGCAGGTGGTCGAGATGGAATTCGACCTCACCGGGGCCTAGGTAGGTAGGTTAGGCGAACTTGGTAGGCCTTCTTTTCCTTTTTTGCACAAGACTTTCGCCTTTTCCACTGAGAAAATATACATACACGTGGGAGAGGCTACTGTTCATATTTAATCAAATTTTTATTTATTATTATTATTATTTTTTATCTAAATCATTTGATATTTGAGCAAAGTAATAAAGTTAAATTCTTTTTTAATAATATTGTTCTATAAATTTAAAAATAAAAGATTGAACGGGCTCCTGTAACGAGGGCTTAATCACTCATAATATTGGTCGTCTACTGCTCAAATAATTTTACTTCTAGTTAAAATAAAACATGTTAATAATTTTTCTATATAAAATAAAATGTAGATGAAAAAAAACTTTTTTGTTTACTTAAAACAACACGTGCTATATGAAAACTTCTATCCAATTAATAATATAGATAAATAACGTTTAAAATTTTCTCCGTTCAATTTTATAATATTTTTTATTAACTAATATATATTTATTTAATTTCATATAAAAATATTTTACTGTCTACTCGCTCAACATTATCGACGATAAAGAGGTTTGTTGTTAATTAGACATATTATAATTTCTTAATTTGATTTTCATAATCTCTAATTTTTATTTAAAATTCAGGATCCATCTCCTTTCGAATTTTACATTTGGAGCGAGTCCTTACAAATGATGTCCTTCGAGAGTTTCTTTAATCTCAAAGTAGTTTCAGTCAAAATCAAATCTAAAAGAGTTCGATCAAGAATTTTGGAAATGTCATATGAGAGAGTTTGAATAAGTAGTTGTAAAGTATATTTGTATTTGTAGTATAAATATTGCAATTGCATTTTTATTTGACGAGCCAAAAACAGGACCAAAAAACATATTGAAGCTTATACTTCAGTTGACAAAAATATTTTAAAAAAAAACAATTTGGCATCAAGAAATTGGATTACAAAACAACTTCAACCTCTGTTGGTATCTCATACTTGAGTTCTTGAAACCTCTTCAATACGCTAGACTTGTATGCTTCTACTTCGGCGTACTCCAAAGAGTTTGGAGTCGAGCTAATAATAGCGACCGCGCCTTCTTGGTGCAAAGCCCCAGCAGCTTCATCTGCATATCTCAAGCTATCAGTTTCTTCCTTAAACAAAACCTTTTGTTTCTATGCTTAGAGTATTTTGCATATTGATTAGAAATAAGATGTGCATGATCAAACAACAAACTTCATAGATTACGATACATCAGCATCAGCTTTAAGGCCGTGATTATTTAGTAGCAGAGAGTCCAGTACCGAGGGAAAGGAGCATCTTTCTCTCCTCTCATCCTTTATGGCTCGGGGTACTTTGGTACTTCTATTCTTTCTCATCCCTTTACCTGGTTTTCCTTCTCGTTATCGAGTAATCAACGTTATGGCTTCCCTCCCTTCCCCTTCTCTCCTTTCCTCCTCTCCCTTCTCTCATCCAAAGTAGCTACAATCTAAACATTTTGCTTTAAGGAGGTACAAATGAATCTTGACTTGTCCTCAGGCCTCAAGTTCAAACTGTAAAAATTGGACTAATATCGATAGAATAATGATAAAAAAATCTATGTACAGATTGCCTAATCAAATAGAATCAAGATTTTGATGACCTTATATAAAACAAATCTAATTATGTTGAAGCCAATCATGAAATGAGTGCAGTGTACAGCAATATCTTTGTTGGTTATCAAAATCAATTTCTGCTACTATAGATCAGTCATACTTACCAGAGTGTGAAAGAGCAACAAGAGCTTTCAGAGCTTCTTTGCGTGTTTTGTCATCCTTGGCAGTCTTCAACATATTCAACAGCTCTCGAGCGCCACCCAACTCAACCACTCTCATTCTCCTTCCATCTGATCGCAAATGAAAACAGCAAATGATAAAAATAAGTAGATGGCAGATCAAACAATAAGTTAGTCGTCTGCAGAATTTTGACAAGAGGTTGCAAATATCAGGTAGGGAAAATTTTCAGCTCTGATACGGAAGGTAATACAAAGAAGCTGCTTTACTTGACTATGAAACATTACTTACTAAGAACCAACAGGAAATTGCAAGGTTTACTTCCTAGCCAACATAACAGGGGAAAATAGAATGACCAGCAAATTGAGGATAAATAAGTTAAGATTTACCCATAAGAGGTCAACCAGAGTATCTCCAGAAATTGGAAATTTTGAAGTTTCTTCTTGTGGCAATTTAGTAAACCACGCACCCAAGGTTTCCAAATACCCAGATCACGTGCCCTACTTTTAAAATCACCAACTCATGCCCCAATTTCCCAAAATACCCTTTCTCTCCACTGTCTGCTTTCCTCCACCCTCTATCCCACCGACGGTTGCTTGAAAAGGCAGCAGAGGTGGCCGCAAAATCACAGTCGGGTCTGGCTGCAAAATTGCAGCTGAGTGGCTGCGAAATTGTGGTCAAGCCTAGCCACAAAATAGCGGCCACTCGATTAGTGTTACTTTACATAGAGTTTGTTTGGTTGAAGGTATAAGACGAAAGATGGATTGGAAGTGAAAGATAAGTCGAAAGATGAATGTCTGAAGAGATAAATCAGAGTGTCCATCCTTCATAACTCATACACCCAAAATCAAAGCTTATTAACAATTATTAAACATTAAAAGGAGATCCTTCTTCATTGACATGACTCGAAGAATAATTTTTTTGTCATCCCTCATCTCCCCTTTCACTCTTTACTATATACCCATCTTTTCAATTTACCATCTCATAGAGGAAATAAGGCAGCAGCAAGTGAGAAAGTCTATATGATGCTCATAGAAGGAAATGAGTTCTGGAAAATTATCAAAGAAGAAACTCCAATCCAAGTTGGAAAACATTCCTATGACATAATATGGAGCGAGTTGAGTATGAATACCAGGAAGGAAATATCAAGATACGTGTCAGTCATATATATAGGAGGAGGATATTTTTAAGGAAAGAAATTTCAGCAAATGCTAGTTCAATATGAAATACCATCAACTGCAAAACGTCTCAATCTGGAAGCTCCCATTCTCTTAAACAGAGGATCCTTGACACGCAAAAGGGAGATGGACTGTTGCAATAGATTATCTCCTGAAATTTTGTTACAAAACAGTTCGGTAACCATTTTATATTACAATAATAGACCAGATGAAAATCAAAAAAAAAAGGAAGGAAAGTGTATAGCAGCATAAATTTCATACCCATGTAAGGGAAAAACTGGAATGCAACAAGTCCTGCAGTTCCTACGAAGATGGCTTTCAGCACCCACCCAAATTTCCTTTCAGCTTCTTCCTCAAGTGCCAAATCCTCTGAAGCATGTTCAAGGTTAAAAATATCAAACCTCAGTGCATACATTCTCATTTTTTTCCCATTAACATGAAGCATACCAGACACAGATTCAATGCATCAACTTCCACTCTATATCATACCCAGAGAGTATAAGAAGTCTGCGGATTAATGATGTAATAGAAAAACAAGTTTAGAGAGACAGGAAACTAAAATCAATAGTCCAATACTATACTTTCTTGGATGAACATATGCGAAAAGAGCTGAAAAATCCAATTCCCACCATTACAATGACATTATGACAAGGAATGACTACAATGCTATGGCCATTTATCACTTTATTTGTCATCAAAATTAGTGTAAGGTAATGCCTAATTATTAGTAGCGTCCAAATGTATTTTTTAATCTATTGAAGTAATTTTCTTTATGTCCCTCTTCTCCCACTTCCTGCAAATCCTGATTATGTTAGTTGCCTGACAATGGAGCTTATATGACTTCTCTGAAAACTTTCATGCCACTTTTGACATATTCTCACTTTATCTTTTGTTGGGCTATGATCTAATTGGCAATTGAAAAAATTGTATGTTTTAACAACCTTTTTTCTATAAACATTCGACTTACACTACTATTTGTATATTTTCTGTTAACCAAGCAGCTTGAAGGCCTGAATGTCTAAGAAGCAGATAAATTTTACACAGAAGCCCATGTACTTATTTTCAGGGAAAAGGAGAATAAAGACAATCCATCATAACTTCAATGATCTCTGTCTTAATCAACCATCAGCATCCTTCCTATTGGACAATAATTTCAATGTAATTGTTTTTATGTAGAAGAAGCTCTCATCCATACATCAGAACCATGTATTCGGTTCTCCTTATAGTGTCTACATTGCACTTCATTCAGTCTCATTGCTTTACCAAAGTTTTGAATCAACTTCATTATTCAAACTAATATCATCTCCTAAAGGCTCTTTGCTGAAATCATTCTTCTTTTGTCTACAACTCCTTGTCTCCAGTAGCTGCACAATTATGTTTCTCATACCGTCGACATTTAACTGGCACGTAATCAATATTAAAACAATCTATCAACAAGAAAACCATCAAGTTACAAAAAGTTGAGATTTCATTAGTTCATTACCACTCTCGTTGATGGACGAGAATTGCCTGAAGAAAGAAGTTCTCTCATTGTTTTTTCCGTTCAAAATCTGCAACCAAACCACCATATTACCACCGCAATACAAAAAAAATGAAACTTGAACTGAAGCAAGCTTACAAGCGTCCGACGAGAGCCGAGAAGAGAGGCACCGAAGAGCTGCGTACCAAACTCCGGAAAGATCTCCACCGTCGAATCTCCAGCTTGCGGCGGTGGTGCGGAGGAGGACGTGGTCACACCGGGAAGAAGGGATCCACTCCAACGGGAGGCGGCGGCGGTGGACGGCGGGCGTGGAAACCCTAGCCTCAGCCCGTTGGAACGCAGGACTCTCCGTGCAACCCCCCGCATAATTCTTTCAACAACCAGCGAGACGAAGCGCTGTGCCACTGTGTGGCAGTGTGTTATTATGGGCTCTCGGAATCGTTTTTGTCCAGCTTTCCGCATATAAATCGAGTGAGGGTACAAGATCGACCGTCTTTTATCACGCTTGTCATCGTAGCCGTCCGCCGCAGGTAGCATTTTGGTGTTGGCTACCGACGCCCAATCGTTTTATATAATTATATTCTTCTTTCGTAAATTTTCAATTTGGTCCCATTAAAATTAATATTTAAAAAAAAACACAAAAACACTTCTTTTAAAAAGGCCTAAATTGGCCCATTGAATCGAGGCCTGGACTTCCAAAGAAGGCCTTAAAGGGGTTGGGCTAATAAACTGGGCTTTGAAAAGCCTTGGACAGGACCCGTAGGGCCGGCCCAACTCAAGAGCACCGAGAGACGTCCATTTGTGTTGGGTGTGTGGTGTTGCACTGTCAAATGGAATAGTCAAAATTAAAAAGCTTCCAATTGAATTTTTGATTTGAATTTATTAGAGACAACCTTTATTTATTTTTTTAATTTAATTGTCTTTTCTATCAAAATCCAGAAAAAGATTATACTCGCACATTAATTTTCATCCCAACAGATATCCAGTTGATTAATGGATGTTATAGAGATTAATTTCTAATAAATATATATTTTTGGGGATTTATTTTTTTATTTTTTAATTATTTAGCTGTTAGTTATAAGTTAATTTTATAATTTATTTTTTAAATATAATTTTGAGATGAATTATAAAAGATAATTGAGATAAGTAATGATTTTTTATTATAATAATTTATTATAAGAGGACGTTAAAATGAGCATGATCATTTTTTTTCGCTACAACGTTCAAATAAAAATTAAAAAAAAAAAGCTGGTTTGATAGGACCGGTCTCACTAGATTGGGCCAGCCCAATAGGATCCAAATTAGCAGATTGAGCCAGGGTACCATGAAATGGAACTCACAACCACATATGGACACCTGATGTCAAATGGAAAGCCAGGTACATAAAAGAGTTTTGATTAATTGGGTAACAGGAAGATCGGTCAGTTTTATTACAGTTGAGGGTACTTGTGCGACAAGGAGGCGTGGTGAGGAAGGAGATCGACTAGGGTTTTAGGACGATTCGCCGCCTCTCCTCCTTTGGAAAGTGCATCCAGATTCCTCTCCCCGCAGGATCTGCAGCACTGTTCCCGTGATCACTGTTCGCTTTTCTTGTTGGAATCCGGAAGATTTGACCAGCGGAGATGGGCGCCGTCGAGGACGAACTCGGGAACTACGAGATCATCAAGGAAGGGGAGGCAGAGATCCTTATGCATTCCAGCAACACCGTCTTCTTCAACAAGGCTCAGGTGGCGTCTTGTGATTCAATTGGATGCGTTCGTCGCGCAATGTGAATTCACTAATTTTTTGGTTTTTGTGACGGATAAATGGATTTTTTTTCCTATTTCTAAGATTTGATTGCGTTTCTTCCTTTTTTTTTCTTGCCTTGTTTAAAATTAAAAATATATATTTGCAAAAATCTATTTTCGTGCTTTCCTCGGATATTCAACTTGATTCGTAATCACTTCTTCCTGACAACGTTTTGCTACAGCAGACATGCTGTGTTCGTTTGTTGACTGAGACCTCTCACTCTAAACTAGGTAATCGAATTGATCAACTTTGACAATGAAACTTAAACATGATAGGTTCTCTTGATAATCTGATGTTTCAAGGAGCCAATTACTAAGATGTTGCTATTGTCCTGGGTTCGAAATCTTCCTTGGTCAAAATTGAGTCTTGCATCCAAAGATGCTCCTAAAAGAGGGGGAAAAATGCAAATTTGATGTTTGTAGTATACTCAAAAAAGGTTGGTTTTGAGCATCTCGTTGTACATTTGAAAAAAAAAAACAAGGATAATGCATTTCACAGCTGCTCGTGAGTAGATTTATTCCTACCGCCCACATTAAGATACTCTATGATCTTCCGTATCTTTTAACATCCTTCACCAGTTGCCCTTGCATACTGAATTGAGATCAATTTAATTGTGGGCCTACTTGGAAATACTTCTTCTGAGACTTCTGTTGGATAACTTTTGTTTAATTCCAGCATCCTTCATAAATGGCTAATTGGTATCTCACTTGCTTACAAATATATTTTAATTAATAATTCAAGTTAGTGAGACATTGTGTCCGTTGCTAGAGGCTATAGTGCGGTTCTGGCACAAGTGCTATGGTCCAGGGTGTTGATGGTTTAGCTTGTTATGGTACCAGTGTTTGGTTCCTGTCTTGATTGTTAGAAGACTTGTATTCCAGAAAGGGGTCTATAAAACTTTCTTGTACTTGAGATTTGTTTCAAGCTATTTTGATTATCGAACAACTTAAACTTTTTTGGATAAGTTGTTAACTAATTTGTTTCAGGCTTCTTTTTTTGCCTATAATGCCCAGGTGATCTTGCTGCAGTAATTAATTTTACTTGAACTTGTTGCTTTAATGCTTGAATTAGGTATACAACCGGGATATGTCCATTGCTGTTTTGAGGACATTTATTGATAAGCAGAAAGAGGAGCATGATGCATATTTAAGCAAAAAGAGAAAACCTCTAAACAAGATTCCCAATGGCGAATTTTCTGAATCGGTTACCTTAGATGGAAGTTCAAGTGCCATTGAAGATGAAAAAACTAATGGAGCTACTGCAGAAAAAGCCAATGAAGGGATTGAAGTACAACATAATCAGTATGATGGCGAAGCAAAATATATTTCAGACAGGGAAGAAAAAACTGCTTCAGAAGAATGCATAAATATTCCTTTGAGAGGAAAACAGGAACCTAAGGCACCTAAAGTTCTTGAGGTGAGTCACATGTACTTTTTTAGCGTGATTATTTCCCTGGATTTGTGTGTACCAACGAGTCTGGACTGTAAGTTGCCATTCTCTTATAGAGACATGCATCTGTGGTTGTTTTACTAGTAGTTTTATGTTTTGCACTACATGAATTTATAGGCTGGTTGTTTTACTAGTAGTTTTATGTTTTGCCCTACATGAATTTATAGGCTTTAGCAGCTTCTGGATTAAGAGCTCTGCGATATGCCCGTGAAGTAGAAGGGATTGGGAAAGTTATTGCTTTAGACAATGACAAAGGTTCTTTAATTGGAATTGCAGATTCAATGCATATAGATTATAATTTTTTTTCTTGTTTGGATATTGAACCATAGGCCTAATATTATTTTATTTTTACTTTTTTTCTTTGTGCAGCATCAATTGAGGCTTGCAATAGAAATATAAAATTTAATGGTTCTGTCACTTGCTCAAAAGTAGAGGCTTATCTTGCAGATGCTCGAGTTTATATGCTCACTCATCAGAAGGAATTCGATGTGGTAAACATTTTTTTTTTCAAATTATATATTTCACTCCCTTCCTAATTTCCCCCCCATATTTTTGTTAGTATTTGCCTATTTGTTCAATTTGCCACTTAGTTGAAGTAGGATCTCAAGATAGGGAGAGAAATAGTTGTAGTAAAAGTTATATATAATTCAGTGGGTGGAGAGGAGAATGATGGTAGTGTGCTTGCATCATTTATATTGCATATTAATTCAATATAGGCACCCTTGTGGCTCATGGACCTTTGCTTATCTGTTTTGGTTCTAGTAAATGCTCCACAGTACTTGATCAAATTATTGCTGTCTTCTAAATTTTTTTCAATTTTGTCTCTCTTCAGTCTGTCTGTTTTGCAATAGCTTGAAGGGAAGTAAAAAAGTAACGTTTTAGGATCTGAAATGAAAGATTAAAAAATGTGGCTTATTTAGATTGTTTCATGGTTGCATCTAATCTCAAGTTGTATTGTGGACTTATGGTACTCTTCCTTGTTAACAGGAAAGCTAGTTGTGGATCCTTTCACAATTCTCTATCTTCATCAAAGTTATATGAGTACCAAAACTTTTATATGGCACTGTAGTTGTACAAATTTTCTTTATATTTAGTCTAATATGACCAAGATTACTTATGAATATGCTTGAACTAATATTAAACAAATAGACTTTTATCAAATATGTTGCAAGGTACTGCTATTTTCCATATCTTAATATGTCAATATATGTGTAATGAATGGACAGTTGAATGTCAGTGTCACAATTTTGTTGCAGGTGGATCTTGATCCTTACGGTTCACCATCTGTATTTCTGGACTCAGCTGTACAATCAGTTGCCGATGGAGGAATTCTGATGTGTACAGCTACTGATATGGCAGTTCTTTGTGGAAACAATGGAGAGGTTTGCCATTCAAAGTAAGGTTTGCAACAATTCTTTTGCACACACATACAAAAAGAAAATTTTAATTTTTTTTTTAAAAATGACACATTCTGGTTTTAATATCATAGTTTTCTATTGAAAAATAGGTATGGCTCCTATCCTGTGAAAGGGAAATATTGCCATGAGATGGCATTGAGGATCCTCCTTGCATGCGTTGAGGTATTCTACACTATGATCTTTGGACCAATACACCTGGTGTTTTTTGATAGATAGATCAATAAAACTGAAACTCCATAACATTGATTAATAGTAAACATTTTGATGTTTTTTAATTATCAGTTTACCATCTTCTAATGCAGAGTCATGCAAATCGCTACAAGCGATACATTGTCCCTATCCTCTCTGTTTATATGGATTTCTATGTCCGAGTTTTTGTTCGGATATTCACGTAAGTTGCCTTCTACCTTGTTCCATTGTATTTGAACATTGGAGATAGATGTAAATTCAGGTGGTAGGTTACAACTTGTACCCTTTTAATCTTCACATAGTGCTCTTTCTGTGATCTTCTATGCAGCTCAGCAAGTGCAATAAAAGATACACCTCTTAAACTCTCATACGTTTACCAGTGTGTGGGTTGTGATTCTTTCCATCTCCAAAGTCTTGGGAGGACTGTCTGTAAGGTAAATTCTTACTCTAGTCATATTCCTTTTCATTAGGATCTATCTTATTTTTCCCCAAGTTTAGAAATAGTATCTCATCATCTTATGCCTAGTGTTTGATTTTTGATTTGTTTTATTTGAAGGATAATAGCGTCAAATCTGCTCCTGGATATGGTCCTGTGGTTCCTCAAGAGTGCAGTGATTGTAGAAAGAGGTTTAACATGGGTGGTCCGATTTGGTCTGCTCCGATTCATGACAAACAATGGATAAATTCCATTTTAGCTAATGTTAAAGCTATGAAGGAAAGATATCCTGCTTATGATAAAATTTCTGCTGTGCTCACTACTATCTCAGAGGTTAACCCCTTCTTCTAGCTACTTTTTCTGACTATATCGTGCATTTCAACTATGCTGTCTAAGTCTCATTTGTTTAATCTTTAATGCTTAATGAAGTAACATCTATTTTTTTACTTATAAAGTCTCTCATTACCTTGGAATTGTCATCTGAATCTGACAATTACTTTTCTTGGTCATTGTGGGAATTGCCTTGGTAGTCTTTACTACCTTTTTTATCCTTTTAATTTACACTGTATTATCTAAACTTTTCTTGTGTGTACTATTTCAAAATACACTAGTAACTAAAATAAATATCTAATTATAAGCTAGATGTTTTTTTCCACCTTGTTATTGATTGTAATAAGCTGATTTTTTTTTCCTTTTATCTGCCAGAGAATATTTACACCAGTTCATGGTACCATTGGAACAGCTATTAAACTTCTAATTATATTGTAAATCTTTCTTAGAAATTGAACCTTAAGTTTGTTTGTAACATGTGCAGGAACTACACAATGTTCCTCTCTTTGTAAGTCTCCACAGTTTATGTTCAACACTCAAGTGCACTTCCCCGCCTGCAGTTGTGTTCCGCTCTGCAGTCATCAATGCTGGGTTTCAAATTTCGGGAAGTCATGTGAATCCGTTGGGGCTCAAAACTGATGCTCCAATGGATGTCATTTGGGACATCATGCGTTGTTGGGTAGTTACTTGATCCCTCTCTTAAATTGCTTCCAGCTACATTATTGTTTTTCGTCAATTACTTCAACTCCATCTCCATGTTTGTGGAACACAAAGTACATATTGGCTTATAGTTTCTTTTGCACGACATGTTCCCAGGTAAAGAATCACCCTGTCAAGGCACAACCACAAGACAATTCAGGAACAGTGATACTCGCCAAAGAACCAAAACTGCAAGTATGACTCATCCCTCTATCTCTGCTATTTGATTACTCCAAACAAATATGAACTCCTAGGTTAGCTTTGTAGTTTTCCCCCTTCATCTGAAAAACTTGACTCACATTTTGGCCAAGTAGCATGTTGCTTATTGACAATCTGATGCCGCTTTGGGAATCTAAGGAAGAAAAGATAGCGTGTGCATGTCAATACTACGCATAATGTGCTGCAATGTACTTGATTCATTTGCCTTGAAGATTGAGATTCTTCATGTGACATCCCGGTTTAGTTTCACAGGATAAGTTTTGGGACAATGGAATGAGCTTATTTGTTTAGACGCATCAACTACTATTAATTTGATTGTAAGCATTTTGGATCATTTATTAAGTCTAACATAGTGAACACCAATTCTCTCATCTACATGGATAAGACTTGTGACAATTAATATGAGAGGATCTAATATCAGACACGATGAGTTGCCATCGGGCATCGACTATGAGTTGAATATTAGGCCTTGACTAAAGTTGCAGAGCCTTAACCACATAGATTATGACATGTTAGTTTAGCGTTTACATGGAGAGTTGTGAGCCAATAAAAGGTTTATAGACTTAGATAAGTAAACTACTGTTAACTTGAATTTAGTGAATTTGGATCAGTAGCCAAACAATGTTAATGGCATAAAACTCTGATTCAAGAACGCTTACTGTCAGATAACGAATACTTCTCTCCGTGTCACAGGCAAATTTTGCCCGAGCAGCTGCTTCACTCAGCAAAGCGAAAGTTAAAAAGGAGGTAAGATACCTTCCTAATCCAGAGAGGCATTGGGGGCCTAAGGTTAAGGCAGGGAGGCAAATTACAAGCAAGCACTCCTCTTTATTGGGGCCGGACATATTGAGCAAGTCTCTTGGCAAAGAAGCTGAAACTGAAGCAGAACGGGAGGTAGAGCAAGATGAACAAACTGCAAATTCAAACCAAGAAGGGCCTGCTACGAAGCGACAAAAGACTACAATTACAGTGACAACTGATTGCTGAGTGATCGTCATTGTCGTCCGTCGTCCTCTTGCTAGTCGTCATGACTGATTGGATTTGGATAGTCTTGAAATTTGATTGTGCTTGATTGTTGTGGTGGTTTTGATCTAGGTGCAGTCCTGTCATATTGTTGAAATGTATTATTCTTTTTGAGTTAAATATGACAGAAGGTCAAATATAGAAACGATCATTTGCATTCTGGAACGCACGAGTGAGTTGCACCTTTTCTTTTTATTCTCTGTTTTAGAACTTTTAGTTTCTATTAAAAAAGAATTTAAAATGAAAATATATTAGAAAAATACTTTAGTATTATGTAATAAAAATCTTTGAACAGTTAAGGTAATTTTTGTTTTGCTAATTAATGTTTAAGTAATTTTATACTGAACAATGAGATTGAAGTAAATTAGTACTGATACATTCTGTGTTTGATTTTTAATTTATTTTATTCTTTTTAGAAATATAACTTATTTTGGTCTGCTTGATTTGCGCATTTTGGCTTGGCCAATCCATTGTAGGTGCACAATTTCATCATAATATAATTTTATACGTAACTTCAGATTAAAACACTATTTAATTCTTTAATTCTCGGTTATATAAAATCCTATTTTAATGTATCTTTTAAAGTGATTACTTATGATTAAAACTATATCTTTTAAAATGATTAATTATGATTAAAACTAGTGTGGGCATCTCAAGACCAGATATACTCTACCAACCTCTTTTTCCCGATTATGGGAGTCTGATCAATTTTGAGCCGAAATAATACATCAGGGACCTTCTATAGAGGAACCTAGCTAAGTTGGTTCTTTCAAATATTTACCTCTGATCATCTCTACGGCGAGATCAATATCCAGTCCCCTTGAAAAAGTGACATTGGATTGAGACAATCAAACAGAACCAGCGATGCAAACTAATGATTGTTCCTATTGATGCAAAATTTTGCTCGTGTAGTCGATCAAGGGCAGCGCTCGCTCGTGCAATCGTTCACGCAACACGTCCAAGGCTAGCATGGCGACCGACAAGGATCCTTTGCAAAGGTTACGAAGGTATGATTTTTCTGGATATTTACAAAAATTATTTCTTTTTATCTTTCTCTTTCGAGTTCCTTGCGTTTCTTTTTATTTCTTCATTAACTTGAAAACGCTATCTGATCCTAGGCTTCACTTCCCAAAAGATCCCTTGTGACTACAACTCCAAAACTAATTTTTTTCCTCTCGAAGAATCATGCTTATATCTTCCTTTTTCTTTTTTCTTCTCTTCTTTTCTGCCCATTTTTAAACAAAATAAATTTAGCTGCAAATTAAATCAGACATATCTTTTAAATTTTCTTCACTATATTATCAATATGATATTTCTTGTCATTCCTTTCTCCTTTACTTCAATACCAATTCTTTCCGCACCCATAAATTGACAATCAAAGAAAGGAAGGTAAATTGCCAAACCTTAACTTTACAAGATAGATTAACAATATTAAAATTAGCAATAAAATAAATATTCCACACAATATTACAACTTTGAGATAATTCATGAAAGAAGAATAAGCTCTAAGGTGTAATATTAATTCTCCCTTCTTATACTCGTCAAACTTTGCTGCTCTACTTGCCGAGCAAGTAGCAATTTTTGACAATTTTCTTGAGCAGCAAAAGCAAGCAACCAAGAAATATGCTCTGAAATATGAGTTGGCATACTGTACATCTTCAGAATGGAAATTACAACTTGCCTGGATTGACTTGTGAATTCTATCCGCAGATATCTGGAGAGAGTGAACGATGAGTTACCCAGTAAAGTGAACCTCCAGTCCACTTGGTTGTCATTTTCATTACCAGTCATTACTCTTCAGCCAAAGCATCATCCTGTAATTTACACAAGCTCAAAGTTCATTATCTCCATTCTCAATCCATCAATAATTAACTAAATGCCTCTCTTCACAGTGAATTTTAAAGACAAAGGTGGATGAGTCTACTTTGACCTTGACACAACTAAATCAGATGTCAAACACTCGGCATAATCAGCAATGCAAATAGGTGACAGAATTGAAGTTTGAGCAATTACCGCTGTGGATTGATTGATTGTTCTTGTGCAGCAGCAGCGGATTTCCATTTGCTGTCAATTCTAGAATTGAAAATGGTCCTTGCTGCAGCAAGAACTGGTAGTGAACTTGATGTCATATCCTGCATTGTGACTCATCCATGAAAACTGCAGTTTACAGCTGGGTAAGATAATGAGGTTCATCAAGATCTTCCTTTAGTATATTCTCTTCTCTCTTCTTCTTGTCATCTTTCTCATCATCCATCATAAACAATGAATTCCTTTTAGCATCTAACATATTAGAGAACTGTAGTGTTGCTATAGATCTTTTGTCAACTCCAATCTTAAAACGAATTGCAGGTCTGTTACAAGGGAGGATACTTTTTTCACTATCATTGAAATCAATAGATCCAACTTTAGATGTCTCTAACACAGGAACAAAAGTCTCAATTTCCACTGACCTCTCAGATATCTCTTTCTCGTTGTATAAAAAAGGAGGGGCCAGAAATGGATTGTTACCAGCCACTCTCTTACCCTTCCTAAGATCACCATCGTTGGTCAGCTGAAACCTAGCTGAGACATTGAAACCAAGCTGCTTCTGTAAGCTCAACAAAGATCTCTCTGCTTTCCTCCGCTTACTTACTCGATCAACATAGTCATCTTTAGTGTCAGTGATCCTCTTGTTGCAAACCTCCATACGGTTACATGTGTTAGGATCATCAGGGAACCTAGGAAGCCAATCAGGAATGTGATTTCCGACCGGCACCTCCCCAACTTGAGCAAAGCTAGGAGTACACATGGGAATTCGAGAAATAGGAAATTTCACAATAGGTGGCTGAAATGAGGCATTCACTTGTGAGTTTACAAACTGGATGATCTCTCCAATAATACCTGAACTCAAAATGCATCTGTGAGAATCAGATGCTCCTGGATAACCCATCGACGAGCCCAAATCTTCCAACCCCTGTAATATATCAAAGACATTGCAACACGTTCTGCCAGCCGAATTAGCATAAAAGTTGGCAGTTTCGCCTAGCTTGCAGATGTATCTGACAGCGACATCCGAGAAGGCGTAGTTCGCAGATCGCTGAGTACTGTGGAACCCATGCGTCTCACAAATCTTGGCGACGGCAACCTTGGCGACGGAGTGGCCGAAATCCCCACCTTCCGAAGGCTGCCGTCTCTTCGAGCAAGTCAGCTGATTTCTTCCGCTCGCCTCTTCCCCATCGCTCATATTCAATCGATCATATCATCAGCTACAAAATCAAGTCTTCGCCGATCACAACCGCGACCTACCCATCCACTGTTCAAAACATGCTGAAAAAGCGTGCGCGATTTGCAAATTTGTAACAGACATCTCTGAAAACCTAAAAAGTTGTCGATTTTAGTAACTTCTCAACCAAGAAGCGCCGTGCGAAGACAAGAAGAGTACTTGAATCCGGTGCTAGACTTGAGGGTCACCTCCGCAATTACCAAACAGTTCCTCCAAGATCGGACAGGCTACGAATAGCTGGGGAGAAAATAAATGATTTAGCACGCAAAAAAAAAAAAAAAACTTTAAGGTTAGAACCAGAGGGAAACAAGCAATACTGGAACAAGATTACCACTTTTGGAAATTGTGCGTTGACGAGGCCGATCAACAAGACAGTGGATTCATAAACCCTAGAGTTTGAGAGACGATCAAAGAGCGAGAAAGACTTGGGTTCTCTAGATATTTATAGAAGTCGAGGGTATTCAGCGCATGAAGTCGAAGGAAAACACGTGGCGCTAGTCGGATGGTTCGATCAACTGTTTGGGCTCCGTCTGAGTCATCTTGTTTTCTCGACCGTTCGCGGGGCCCGCGACAGGAGTGGGAATCATATTCCCATCATCATGCTAGACGACGTTGCGCGAATTGAACCGGACCGGCTCTGCCGGTTTAGAGCTACGAATGACTGCAGCCAGTCAAATCAACTGCGAATACGCCCAAAACTTCATATTATTTTCTTATTGACATCTAAGACCCTTGTCCAACCTCGACAACACTTCCTTGCAATTTTTTAATAAAACCCTTTTTAATTAAATATTTAGCAATGTTCAATTCATCATGAGGTTGAACTCGTGGAAGTCGAGCTCGCCGTCGCCGTCGAGGTCGTACGCCTGGATCATCGCCTCGCACTCCGCCACCGACCGGTCTTCCCCCAGGCGGCTGAGCGTCCTCCGGAGCCCCGCGGCGTCGATCCTCCCCGACCCCTTCGCCGACTCGAACGCCCCGAACACCCTCTTCATCTCCTCCTCCTTCTCTGCTCCCGCCCCCTCCACCATCATCCGCGCGAAGTCGCCGAAGTCCAGCTTCCCGTCGCCGTCCACGTCCAGCTCCGCCACCGCCGCCGCCGCCTCCTCCTCCCCCATCGCCTCCCCAATCGACACAAAGAACTCCAGCAGCTCCGCCGCTGAGATCTTCCCGTCCCCATCCCGGTCGAAGTGCCGGAACACCTCCAGCAGCTCCTGAACGCGGTCCCTCCGTCGTCCTCCTGAGGAGGAGGACGTCGACAAGGACCTTGCTGCCGGGGATGGCTCAGCGGCGTCTACCTGGAGGCAGCACCGGAGGCCGATCGTTTTCTTCATCTGCGACTGGCACTTGCGTAGCTTCGACATGTTTGTATGGGCCATGCAAGCTTCAAATGAATCGCAACGAACACGTAAATTTATCGAGTGAGTGTGTGGAGCGAAGACAATTTAATTATAATTATCATTAATTAAATTTTAAAAATAATCAAATAATGAAAATTATAGTGAATATAAAAGGGATTAATGGAGTGATAATGGAATGGACACTGTGCCGAAGAGAGACAAATAACGGAAGGTTCGAGGGAGCTTCCTTCAAGAGGTATTTGGTAGGCCTTGTGTCACTCTTGGACACTTTGTGGTTATTATATATCTAATTTATTAGTGTAGTTCTAGTTTTATAATGGCATAATTATATACCAAATTCATGTACTTGATGTGGGTGTGATTAATGAATCATATACGTTATTGTATGTTTTTGTTAGGGCTGATGGATTGAGGATGGAGACCATTTGTATATTTGCTCAAGTAAAGGTAAAATATTAGGTTAGGTGATCTTCATCAAAAGAGTAGATATCTCTTTGATCAATTAGTGGATATAATCAATTTCCTTTATAATAAGTTATAATTTGCTACTTGAATTCTTCTTAATCAAGTAATTTTAAATGACTACTACTAGTAATTTACTATATTTCAAAAATATTAGTTTGTCTTCCATATTTTATATAATATTGATTAAAAATATCATATAAATAAATTCCAACATTATATATAATATTAATTGGATCAGGAAAAAAAATCTTTAACTGAAATTAAAATATCATAATATAAAGTTAATATTTCTTATAAAACTTCTAATTTAAATATATGATCTAAAGCAAATATAATTAAATAAATTTTCTGAATAACATAAAAATATTTTTCTCATTTAGTTTTCATAGCTAATATACAAGAAGATAAATATTCATTATTAATACGTTTATTTAAAACTAATACTATACTAGAAAAATTCACTAAAACTAAATAAGCAATAGTATAATAAATACTGAAAAGTTGTTCGGTTGTATCGTTAAATACTTTTAAAATTTCACAAATACTACTATAAATATTTCATTATTGTGAAAATAAATATATATTAGTATTAGTATTTTGTGCAAAAAATAAACATAATAATTCTTTATATTGAAATGAAT
>JBBUKS010000002.1:554328-567165 GCA_038050645.1 Hedychium gardnerianum | reverse complement strand
ATCAGACGATACAGACGGAAGTCGACAAGCTCTTAGAAGCAGGGCATATCCGGGAAGTGCAGTTCCCCCTGGTTAGCAAATATTATCCTAGTGTCAAAATCGGGCGATAAATGGCGGGTCTGCATCGACTTCCGCGACCTGAACAAGGTCTGCCCGAAGGACTGCTACCCCTACTGAGCATCGATCAGCTCGTTGACTCAACTAGCGGATGTGAGTACATTTGCATGCTAGACGCTTATCAAGGCTATCACCAGATCCCGCTGGCTCCGAAGGACCAAGAGAAAGTAAGTTTCGTCACATCCAAGAGCACGTTCTGCTACAACGTTATGTCATTCGAACTGAAGAACGCGGGAGCCACGTATCAAAGGATGATGGATAGGGTGTTCAAACACCAGATCGGCAGAAATATTGAAGTATATGTGGACGACATCCTTATCAAATCATCCAGATCGAACAGCCTTATTTCTGATATCGAGGAGACCTGCAACACTCTGAGAAAATACGAGCTCAAGCTAAACCCCAGTAAGTGCCTCTTCGGAGCCAAGAGCAGTCGCTTCCTTGGCCATGTGGTCACCGAGCGAGAAATTGAGGCCAACCCAGAAAAGGTGCAAGCTCTTCGCGACATGGCCCCGCCCAAGAGCCTGAAAGAAGCTCAGCGGCTAGTCGGTCGGATTACCGCACTATCCCGATTCATCCCCCGGTCGGCGATAAAAAGTCACCCGTTCTTCAAGGTACTATGGAAGGCCTTGAACTTTGAATGGGACGGGAATTGCGATCTCGCCTTTATCGAGCTAAAGGAATACCTGGCCCAACTGCCGCTCTTATCCAAATCGCGGCCCGACGAGCGCTTATGGTTGAATTTGTCGGCCAGGGAGGGAGCCCTAGGCTCCGTTCTAGTACGAGAAGAGGAAGGCCTGCAGCACTAGGTTTACTTCGCCAGCCATCTGTTGAAAGACGCGGAGGGCAAGTATACCACCTTGGAGAAGATGGCGTTGGCCCTGGTCATGACCGTCCAGCGATTGAGAGCCTATTTCCCCTCTTACCTGATCACGGTACTCACCAATAGCACGCTAGGGCGGATATTGACCAACCCATAGGCTTCAGGCCGGTTAATCAAATGAACAATCGAGCTCAGTGAGTTTGATATCCAATACCAGCCTCGAACAGTAATAAAATCACAAGCCCTAGCTGATTTCATAACAAAGACAGCCGACCCCGACCCAGAGGGGGTCTGGAAGGTTTATGTGGATGGGTTGGTCGGTCGTCAGGGCAGTGGAGTCGGAGTTTTATTAATTTTGCCCAGGGAAAATGTGGTACAGCTATCCATCGAACTTAACTTCCGGGCCACCAACAACAAGGCGGAGTATGAAGCTCTTCTAACCGGCCTACAAGAGGCTTGGCGTGTAGGGGTCGTCCGAGTGGTGATCCACTCGGATTCGCAGTTGACAGCGCAACAACTAGAAGAAGGCTTTGAGATCAAAAACAAGCGCTTAAGGAGGTACGTCGAGGCGTATGAGCAGCTGAAAGCTAAGTTCCAGGAGGTGACCCTACAGAAAATTCTCCGAGCAGACAACCTCCGAGCCGATGAGCTGGCCAAAATGGCCAACGTTATGGCCGAATGGATAATCGCTGAGCCAATCTCACAGACTCTGTTCGTAGCCCAGATTGACAGACCGTCTGAGGACGAGGTCACCCCGGATTGGAGGTCCCCTCCTCCCCCATCTTTGGATAAAAAAAATGGAAGGATCGACCCTCTAACGGGATACCGTACACCCTAAAGACTATGTACGACCCGCAGAGCTACCGATAGTCGTTAGGGGTCAGTTGATTCAAAGAGATACCAAAGTATTGAGACACGGACTCGAAGAAAGGGGATATGGGGAAACGAAGACCAGCTTGGAACTAACCTAAGAACAAGGTCAAGCTCCCGACCGGGGGTTGGTGGGCTCTCTGGTCGGGACAAGAGATCGTCAACTTATAACCGAGCGAAGTCTCATACTGTACCCTGACCTCCTCTAGGTCGGAAGTGATAAAGGTGGACTTCATGGATCCGTACCAAGGACCAAATGTCGACACATTTGTCATAACCTACAAGGTGTATACCTGATCTACAAAATCTTAACTGACCTAAATGACCCAAGGACCCTACATCGAACAGGGAGACTTACTGGGTCGGTGAACGCAAAAACCGAGCGAAGAGGTCGGACACTATGAAACAAGGAATAAGGCGAAAACAAACAATCGAAACTTTTTTCGACGAAGACCTTATATAATTGCGGCCCTGAATTCTTAGCCGTTGGATCCATAGGCACCGACATACCAGCGGCGCGTGAGGACCGTTGGATCAAGCCACCCGCGGATTGCCGGTATCGCAACAGTCATGGTGATTGACGTCCCGGCGTGGGTGGATCACGTGTCAAATAACCACCGATCAGCGTGGCGGTCGATACGTTGTTAGTACCCCCGTGTTAAATAGCATTTACTAGGCTCATTTCCCGAGACATGCTACCATCCTCCAGTTGGAGGGACGTGCCAAGCTCCGATTGGATCAAAACACCCGACATAAAGTTGTCTGGTCGGTCGGTCATGCCTCCTTTGACCAGACTCGAAGGGAGAGCTTGTGATATGGGCGGTTAGTTCTAAATCCCTTGATGGTACGGATAAGAACCACGTGACACCTGATCAAGGTCAAGATCGATTTTCAGGTGGACGTGTGTCATATATCCGACCAGGCCCATTATCATTCCACCAATCAAAAGGAAGCAGGCAACATCACAAACCAGAGCACCCTCTTAATCCCCGGTCGGATGTATACATCTCTCTAACCGATCGGGGACACCTTCTGAAAGACCCGGTCGCGTATACCTCCTTCTCATCGATCGGGGGATCCACTAAAAGCCCCGGTCAGGTGTATAACTTATTCTAACCGATCGGAAGCACTCTTTGAACCCACGGTCAGGCATAAAGGCAACCTCATCACGAATCCCGGTCTCCGGAATAACTATGAAGGTTAACTCCGACGTCGCCTGTACGGTCAGAGCATCCCTCACCAGTACGATCACGACACCCCTCAACGGTACGGCTAGAACATCCCCGACTGTACCCTAAACACTCTTTTGAAATACGGGGAACGTCGGTACTTTCGAGCTAGAACATGCTCACTCATGCCTCAACAGGACGCATCATTAATGCATGTCGTACACACCTCAAAGGAGTATATAAAGCAACGGGAGCCACTACAAGAAGAGATTCTTTTCTACTCACAAAACTCCCTTACTTACTATTTTAACACCTCCGCACGATCAGAAGTGACTTGAGCGTCGGAACGGGATCCTCAGGCCCCTTGCCTGGAGCTCTCCGTTAACCCTCCGTCTCTCTTTCTGTGATATGTGTAGATCCCCGATCGGAAAGAATAGAGAGACCCTCCAATCGGTTATTTGGAGCGAGAGATCGACGAAGTCCTCTGAACGACATCATGGCTCCAACCGACCGACAGGACCACTCCACTCAATGATGATCCAATCAATACACTTTTAACTCATCAATAGCTCATCCTTTACCAATCTCCGAACGAGAACAATCAGTATTTATAGAGTGGGTTTTTTAACACTATATATAGGAATCCTCGTTTAAAAGGATAATTTTCTTTGTAAAGGAAGATAATATGTGATGGAACAATGTTGACTTCAATCTCCCTCACTAGCTCTCTAATTAAATTATATGTATCATCAGCTATGTAAATTTAAATAAATAAAGATACATGATAAAGTAAAAAAATATATCATTGCAAAACTATGTTAAGGGTGTCCTTACTTATAATAATTTGCTCTATCTAGAAATTTTATTGGAATTTTATTCTAATATTTTTTTAAGTATTTGATAATAAAGTGGAAACATTCACATTGCTACTTCTCTTCCTCTTCCAATCATGTTGACAGTGCAAACAAAAAATCAAAAACATTTCCCGTCAAAATTGGAGATAACTAAATCACTTCTAAACCGACAGCGTCTACCTTACTTTAATTTAATGATAACTTTAAAATAACTAAAAGAGTAACATCTAATATTACTTTCAAAAAAAAAAATTGATATTATCTATGGTAATGACATGACAGATTTTTACCAATAGCAATTCATCATATTAAAATTTATTTTCTTCGTTAATATTCATTCATATAACCCAATAACTAACATCACTGTGGCAAAAGGCGAAACGCTCGCCCCAACGCCCCCGTCAGTCCGTTCCAGAACCAACACGGAGGGGGTAAATCACGGAGGCTAGTCTAGCCAGCCCGAACAGTAACTAATGCATAAGGGGGGCAGGAACCTGACTACTAGCCAGTATTTGACCCCTAGACAATTCTATTGCAAGAAGTTATTCTATGCACAATATCAAAGGCTAGTTGCCACAGATCTATCAAATCTAAATTTGTTCTACTTGTATTCAGCATGATGGTTATAATTTTAACTATTATAGTATCGATCGTTAATATCAACACCTAACTTTATGACACGTAATGATGAATCCACATATTCATATCAAGAAATTTATAGTATAATATTTATATATATATATGCCCGCATGCTTAAAAGGAAATTAGTGATTTAGTCACAATTGTTGGATTCAGAATCGTTAACTTTTTTTCTTTTCTCTTATGATTTGTTTTTCATAATACATTAGGTGACTCGTGCCGAGTATGAAGCTTAATAGTAAGGCTCGGAGATAGAGAAGGTGCGAGAATAAAAACCCTACTATATTAATTTCCTCCAATATCTCATATATAATTTGGTATTTTCATTTGTCTTCATTTGTTTATTTTATAACTGATGTGGGCTAAATATATTGTTTTTTATTTGTGAAAGCATGGAATACTCATATATATTGTCATTTTGCATGATGTGAAGAAAGACCACATGCATGAATATTTTAAAAATATTCATATATACAATAAATATTAGGGACTGTTTTACTTTTTGCTTTTCTTTTTTTCTTAGTATATAATATTTATTTTGGATTTTGATAGAAAAGATAATTTAAAAACAAAAGAAGAGAAAAAAAAAGAATAAATGTTCCCGCACTCAACTCTAATGGAAACCTTCAAACTGTCTTGAGTTGGGCCAGGATACGGGTCAAGTTCAACATTTTTTTCAGTCTTTTGTGAAAATTCGTGTAAATTTTAAATTCAAAACTCTAAAGTCTCAATGACTCAATCCAAACCTTTTTAAAAGAATAAAAAAACGTGTTTTATAAAAAAAAAATATATATATATTTAAAATTTTAAAATTTTATATTTTGAAAAATTCAAAATGAGTTAGCTATAATAGTCATCTCGACCTAGATCCATGCCCAAATCGACACAGGAGTCACTCATGACACGACTAAATTATGTCTCATCTCAAATATAAGTGGAGTCGTTTTATCTAATCCCATCAATAAATCATGTTTAATATAATATAGATCATGCGGCCTTTCATATATATAATAGTAGAGGATACTCATGAATTACCTCCCATATATTTCCTCTCTTGTATGTCTTTTTTCATGTATTGATTTTTGTTCGGGCTAATTAGATTAATTTCATGATTTACTTCTTTTATGTTAGTCTAACTAGTAGGGGCATTAAGGACGAGCGTTTCGCCTTTTTTACCACCTTGAGTAATAGAGGATACCTATTATTTTCACATATAAAATATATTAATATAAACTATTTTCTAAATTTAATAAAAAGATTTTTAATATACCAAATTTTAAGTACAGTATCCATATATATTTTCTGAAATTAGTTAGGTATACTGAATTTCAAGTACGGTATCATTATATATTTTCTTTATATCATTTTTTTTTGTACGGTATATTATTTCATGTGAAAAATTTGATATATTATATCGAATCAGTCCTAATACCCTTTGTGCTCAATTTAATATTAAATGTACAATCAAGAAAATGAAAAATAAAAAACGACTTCAACTTAAACAGAAGTTAATAAATATAAATATTTTTCAAGATGCATCGGTGAATGAATTATAAATATTCATGAATTTTTCATGAATTATCTGGAAAAAAAAATTGCTCGGCTTGATAGACCATATAGATTATAATAGACGAAACCGAGGGTAAATACGTGAATGATTTAGAGCCTAGGGGTGAGGAGGTTTATATAAGACTTAAATGTGTGAAGTGAACGCATTGAAAATGTCGTATTCAGCCGCCTTGAACCCTTCATTCTCCAAGGTTAAAAAGACAGTCTTGAAAAAATGCCTTCAAAATAGTGACCTCGTGCTTTTCATCTCCTGTCACCTGAAAGTGGTGAATAGATTCATGGACGAAAATAGATAATTACATACGCGTTCATTACGATTTCTTAACCACATTGTTTCGCCGTACACAAATCTCGAAGATGCTCCAGCGAATGAATTTTTCAGTTTCAGGGGATTAGCCATATAGCGGACATGTTAACAAGATGAAGGATAGAGGGAGAATGATTAGAAGCGATGAGCAAGACGGTTTTATAGCTAGAATGCACGGTCAAAATGAGAAAAAAAAACTCGTTAAAAATTAGCATTATAGTTTATTTTTAAAAATTAACTATAGTAGTAATCTTTAAAAATCAACAATCACATTAATTGTTAGATTTTTCAAATTAATTCCATCGAAAATTAAATTAATCGATATTTTATTAATTCAATTTATTTAGTTTTTATTAAAAAAATTATTCGATTTAATTAGTTCAAAATAGAAGTTGAAAATTTAATGGATACAACAAATTTATGTTCTTAATTCTAAAAAATAGAAGTTGAAAATTTTCATTAGGTTAATCTTTTTTTTCTAGATAATGATTCAAAGTTTTTAAAAGACAATTAAATTTAGAGCAAATCATTTCTCTAAATAGGGTAATTAATATATATATATATATATATATATATAAATATATAATTTTTGTTAGTCTGCACATTTTATCTTGTATAATCATGGACATCTGTTGAGGTGATCACTTGCATATTATTAATCAAAATATATATGATATGATCAATGATCAAGATTATGTCATCTCAATAGATGCACATGATTGTACTAGATAAGATGTATAGACTATCAAAACTCTCTATATATATTAATTTTCTCTTAAATATAGTTTATATCATAATAAACTTTTATAAATTTAAAATTATTAATATTAAAATATTATGTGCATTAATGACTTATGATTGAGTCATCGCTCATCTTTGGCCGTAAAGATAAAATCATACCTCCACGATGACTCCCACTCCCAGATGACTTTTCACTATTTGAAAAAAGAAAATAAATCATAGAAACTTCGCCCAATAACAATAGCACATGTAAGGAAGGAAAATAATCATCGAAACATTTCGCACTCGCTAGAAATCGACCCCAGGTCTATTGACAAGGGCTATAAACAAACTGAGCCGAGTCAAATTTTGGGGTATTTAAACTTGTTGGATAAAATATTCGAGCTTAAAATGAATCAAATCTTTGAAATGATTATTTAAGACTTGATTTATTTTTTATGAGCTTAAATTTATTTAAAGCATGACTTGAATGTGATTTATTTAAATATTATTAAATTTTCAATTTAAATTTGACTTGAATCTGATTCATTTAGATATTATCGAACGCTCACTCGATAATATTAATAATACGGTTTAACAATTATCGTCCTTAATATGATATTCCATACGCACGATTGGTCAATAGGCGAGGTTTCACTCGTGCAGCCACCAACATGTCTAGCTTAGCGCTCCCATGACAATTTACATGAATCTTCCACCTTCACCATTATATAAGGCTCAAGAAAGATATGATTTATTTATTTTTCACACAAAATATTTTTTGTTTTCCTTCAACTCCTTCCATTTTCTTGTGCACACGTGCGAGTTTCACATCTCAAACCCAACACTGACTTAATCGTTGAAGTGCCACGCTAACAATGCGACCCCAACTGACGTGCTTTGACTCACAGTAGATCATAAAAAGGACTCGACCTCAGCTCGAGTGAAGAAGGACACCATCAACTTATCTTCGAAGTTGATGCATACATTGGTTGGGTAGTCCCTCTCCCATGTACCCTAACAAATGGAGCAACCAAAAAGACATTTACATATTGGGGAGGCATAATTCAGTTGCAATAATTCAGTTTTTTATTTTTATTTTATCTCGAAGGATATATTAAAAATGACAAATTTTAAAGGGGTAAATAATTATTATAATAAAAATAATAAATTATATCAAAAAAGATAAATTATAAAATTATTTTATAATCGATGTTAAGTGATTAGGAATGATATTATTAAATAATCATAGCCTATATATTGATGGATCACCGGACTGAAATGGCCCAATTTAATACTAATGGAACGGCCCAATTAAATGGAGGGGGTTCACGTGGAGCGAGAATATCTTGTGGATCGACTGCGTGAATCTTAAAGACCCGTGCCACTATTAAAACGAAAATCATTAAAGAAATTAAAAAGAAAAAAAGGAAATTGAAAGAAACAAAAATGTATCGGAGTCAAATCGATCCCTCGTTCCTTGCTGTCCGCCTCCGATCCCAACCCTTCTCCTCCGCTGCCGGCCGACGACCGAAGAAGAAGGTGTACCATCGCGTCCTCGAGCTTGACAAATATGTTGACCTCCAGAAGAAGCCGGCTCTTCTTCTCCGTCTCTGCTCCATCCTTACCGCCCGCAGGGACCGCTCCATCCTCCTCCGCGACCTCGAGAAGGAGGTTGGCTTCGTCCAGAAGTGGAACTTCCTCTCCCTTATCGAGCGGCACCCCTCCGTATTCAAGGTCTCCGGCGGATCTGTCTCCCGCGCCCCCATCTCCGTCCGCCTCACCGACAAGGCCGAGAGGGTCTCCGCCCAGGAGGCCTGCGCCAGGGAGATGATGGAGCCCATCGTGGTGAGGAACCTGAGGAAGCTTCTCATGATGTCGATGGATTGCCAGATTCCCTTGGAGAAGATCGAGCTCATCGAGTCCGACCTCGGCCTTCCTCCTGATTTCAAGGCTTGGTTGATTCCCAAGTACCCTGACTTCTTTTCTGTCAGGAAGGTTAACGGGATGGACTGCCTTTGCCTGGAGACCTGGGATTCTTCCTTGGCGGTCACTGCTCGTGAGGAAAAATTGGACCTTGCTAGTGCTCCGATGAAGACCAAGGTAGTTCCTAGAGATGGTAACATCGTCGGGCCGTTTGCTTTCAAATTGAAGTTTGCAGCTGGCTTTCGGGCGAACAAGCATTACTTGGAGGAAATGGTTAAGTGGCAAAAAATGGCGTTTCCTTCACCTTATTTGAATGCAAGGAGTGTCCAGTTTGCCACTCCACAGGCTAGGAAGCGGGCGGTGGCCGTGTTGCATGAATTGCTGAGTTTGACCATGGAAAAACGTCTGACATCTGATAAATTAGATGCATTCCATAATGAGTATCAGCTGCCTTGCAGACTGTTGCTTTGCTTGGTTAAGAATCATGGAATTTTCTATATCACAAATAAGGGTTCGCATAGCACTGTCTTCCTTAAAGAAGCTTATGATGGATTTAATCTTATTGAAAAATGCCCTCTGTTGCAATTCCGTGATAGGTTTGTGGCACTCATCGGAAGGCCTAACCCTGATCTGCAAAATGCATTACCAGTTTGATTTGACTGTTGTGAGGGCACATTGCTTTCTTGATGTCAATTATTTATCTGCTGGTCAGATAATATTTGGTTTCCCTTCAGGTCAAATCTATCCTTCTTGTCTGGTAGATAACCTCACTAGGACATGTTATACATGCTGTAGTAGGCTAATTTTATGAGATGATAAAAAAATTGAAATTGAACTGCGTACTAGCATTGGTAACCTAGATTATTGGAATAACAACTTGTGGTTATATATGGAACTATATACTGTAATTCTAAGGCTATGAGGCTCATACCAATTATATTGCTTATATCATTGGAAATACTGATTCCATAACTCAATTGCATGCATCTTTGTTTTTTTGGTCTCATTCATTGTCTCAGAATAGCTTCCGTATGAAAAATATCACTGTATTGTAAAGTGACTATTTTATAGTGAATATTGAAATGCTTATGACTTGTTTTTACTGGTAGTCAAGTACTCTTGAATCATGGAGTATTAGGAATGATATAGGGATGAGTTTGTCTTCCTTGCGGAGGATGTGTAACAAACTAAATGTCTGACACACATTGTTGTTCATGCATTTCCCTGTCTCTATCATATTATAATCTCTTGTTAACAAAGTCATGACTGTACTTGCACCATCATTGAAAATCGCCTTGATCAAGAACAAATTCATCTTGGAATTAAGGCAATTATATACTCTACTGAGGCACATAGTTACTTTATCCAAGCATAACGAGGAAGGAATAGTTGGAGCCGGTGTACTTTAAAAGATCATCAAGAAATGGTTTTTCGCAGGAAGCAGATGATTTGGTTAGAACAATTATAACACCACTTGTATTTTTCAGTAGTCTTCTTAGAATCTCTAGCTCGAATATGGCAATTCTACCTCATTCATTTTTTTTTCTTTTTCGAATGGATGTAGTGTAGTCACTGTTTGTTTACTAATCAGTATAACTCTTCAGGCTACTATGCTAACTCTTGGAAGTCAAAATCCAAAGTTCAAAAACTGTATCTTATAGGGATTAAAGTTTTTCATCTATATTTAATGCATAAATTGGTAAATATTAGTATATTTTGATCCAACCTATAAATTTCAGTTTATCATCCAAAATCCATCATTTACTGAAATATTATCTTCGATATTTATTTGGTCAATTTGAACAAATTGTTGGAGATAAAGCTGAATGATGAACTTGCTATTCTCATCATAAAGTAGCTTGCCCTACTTGGATAGAGAGTGGTACCTTTAGTTCCTTCTGAATTACAATACCACACTTGAGAGAACATCAACATAAGAAGTTTACACAACCAGTAATGCCAATTCATCTCTATAGTCTATAGCTAGAGTTGGTTGAAACTACTAGTGGCAATCTCGCTAGGAAAAAAAATCATTCTCTAGTCTGTACAGAAAACACCATTTTTGAGCATCATGAAGAGGGGAAAAATAGTTATTAAACAAGGTTGTGATGTTTGGACTGAGTTATGTGGTTTATGTACGAATATGAAGACTTGTTATCCAGATGTGCCGGCTTTTAAGTTAGGTGAATAATCACGGCAGGAATGAGGCAGCCACTTACTTTGATCTCCTAGTTCTAATATATTTTAACTACCTTTTTAATCCAACGCAACAATTCACAGTGTGCTCAATGAAGTGAAGCAATTTTACCTTCGTTAACTTGATGATACAGAAAACTTTCTTGAAATCTCCTATACTAATATGATTAAGATCTGGATGATCAATCACTATAGGCTCATCTCCTTTTACTCCGTGGTGGGCATACAATGAAATATATGTATCTAACCATGATCTATGAGATACAATGGCATGAATATTCATGAACTCATACCATAGGATGTGAAAAGAGTTCTCGTGCAACTTCTTGTTGAACATGTACCGGATCATATGAAATTACATTATATTGGAGCATGAAAGGTCCTTTTTCAGTTTATAAGAAGATTATACTCATTGGTTCAGCACACATTTATGACCATTTATAATTCCATCTTTTGATGCTGGTTTTGTTTTTCTGCCTCAGCATGAGCATGTAGTGTCGTAAGAAAGGATAATATATAGATTTGGTTTTTATAGGATGGATGGTATATTTTTATAGTCTGTTATACTATCTATGTCATGATATAACTAAATTTTGCTTACTTATTGTATATAACGTGATATCTTCAATCTTATTACAGCGCAGACCTTCTGCCTGCCATTTCTTCTTCTTTATTTTTTGTTCCTTGAAAAATGCATTCTTTAATTAGTCAGCTTTCTCAGAGATGCAAGTATGAAGCAATCAAGTTTAAGGCTAAAATTGTGACTAAGGTGAAGTAGCTGTAGCTGGATTAGTATCTTCTTAAGCTTTGTTATGTCATTTCTTTGATCTAATACAATTGGATGCAGTTTCTGAATCATTTCAAGTGAAAGATGACTTAATCACATCAGATACTGTATCCTAATATCTGGTAAGATCTAGAATGTGTTTCTTGGTTATATGTGCGTCATTTTTAAAATAAAAGTAGCTCCTTAAAAATGATAAATTGCATTTGATGTGCAAGATGCATGGTATGTGCATCAATTGAGAGTTGAGAACCTAACAGACATAATTTTTTCTTACTATTTTCTTCATTGATATTCCTTGCTATAACCCAAGGATTCACCTCACAATTCTCTAGCAAAAAGTTATTCTATGCACACCATCAAAGGCTAGTTGAAATAGATCTACCAAACCTAACTTTGTCTTGTACTTGTTGTATACAGCATGATGGTTCTTCACAGGTATGATTTCTACTATTACAGTATCAACTGTCAATGCCAACACCTAACTTTATGACTCGTGGATGGCCACTATAATGATGGATCCACATATCCAGATCATGAAATCTAGAGCACAACACTTACCTGTGCTCAAGGTTGCATGACATCAGCTTAAAAGGAAACTAGTGATGGAGATCGGCAAAAAAATGTGGGCCAACATTTTTTTCCTTCACTAAATTGCAGGTAGATGGAATAACATTTCTCCACTATCTCGCCTAGCATTATATTCATTGTAGTTGTCCCCACGGGATGACCTGTTGGCTAGTGCATGAGGTGTTGCCATAATGAGGTCTAGGGGGTCAAATTCTGGCTAGTAGCCAGGTTCCTGCCCTCCTTATGCACTAGTCACTGTTCGGGCTGGCTAGACTAGCCCCCGTGATTTACCT
>JBBUKS010000002.1:522077-545035 GCA_038050645.1 Hedychium gardnerianum | reverse complement strand
TAAGACACCGCGATTCAAAATAAGTTAGGAATCTACCACAATTAGAAGATCTCTAAAACAACTCTCGTGCCTAAAAAAAGAATGGTGAAATCCACTAGTTGCCCATCAAATGCTCAAGCCCTCCGGGCTGAAAAGGTGCCACTAGGGTTCCATTGGACACATTGTGTAGTAATTGTGTAAGCCAACGGCGGGTTGCTGGGTCATCCTGCAAATATAGCGACCGTTAACTTAATTTGCTCATCAACAAGCGAGTGTTTTCTTGGGATAACGTTTTCTTTACTTTGATGATTAGTCATTCAATTGAATTTAGTAACTAGAGAAATAGCTTTTACCCGAAGACAATTGTTGAATGTTCCATCTTTCAACATCTCAGGGAGACTTCCGTGCAGAGCTCCGCATGCCCTGCAAATAACGGGCACAAAGATATAGAGAAACAGGCTGTGTTAGTAAACAGGAATATGATATCAGTAGTCCTAATAATTTGTAAACACACCTTTGATTATCCGACAGCCTTAGGTAACATCTGATTATATGCTTAAGTAACCTTGTAGATGGTTGATCAGCCAGCGACGCAACCATGTTGCCTAAAACACTACATACAGCAAAGAACCGCTCTGCAGTGGCACATATATACCGCAAGCCCACATCGTCCAATAATATCTTCTGAACAATGAAAGTAGCCACCTAGAAAAAGATGGATGCAGAAATTAATTATCCAGAGAAGATAATAATATTTTTTTACTGATAAATGACCCTAAAGGCAATATTTAGATTCATCCCTGAGTTACTACGAACAATCCTATATTGTTTAAGTTAGATTTTATACAAAGATGACAACATTAAGTAGACGCAAGCAAAAGGTCAAATCAAATAAGCATACACATGCCATTTGACAATTATTATCATTGCAAGGAAACTAATGTAAAGTCCAAAATCATGGATATGAAAATGAAATTGTATATCACACCGTTTTAGAAAGTTCACTCCCCATCTCCATGGTGCGTAAACACAAAGGAATTATTTCTGTCTGGAGAAGAAAGCTGATGACCTCAGTATCGTCAACCTACAAAGTTAAGAAATTCATGCTTGTAATTTGTCATTTGAACATATAAATAAGAGAATAATATATTATTAAAGAGGGGAAATCACAATCAATAAGAAGATAACAGATATTTACCTAGTTTAGGGACAAAATGGTATAATGTGTGGCCATTAAAATATCTTATCCTGTCAGGAAAACTATGCCACAAGCATCCGCGGATTTCAGATAATTCAACAATTTTTGGTGACGCTTTTGGATGCATGGCTCTGATCATTAAATTTACTTTTGTTTTCCAGAAATGTGTCTCTTTTGTGAGCTTTTACATGCTTAGTTCCCAATCAAGTTTACAAAATTTCATAATGAACTTATTTGTTGAATCTTAATGATTTCTATCAAGACTACAAAGGTAGCCACATAATAAGGTTCATTAAAATTCAAATCTATGAGGCACTAATTTGGCTGTCAATGCAAATATTGATCTTTATTACAATTTCGACCAAAGAAACAAGGAACTAGATATGAAAGTGAGAACTGCATTATCTAACATGTAAGAAGTTATAGTAAAAGAGTTCAGGAAATTTATAACCTTGACAAGAGCTCCAATAACCCCTAAGCTGGTAAGCCTCAAATACTCAAATGGCCTTGTTTTACTAGTGGTATTCAAAAATGGATACAGATAAAGAGGTATATGTGCTGTCAAAAAAATGAACATGTCAAAACACAGAAAAATAAAAAGGAAATAATTGTGGTCATTAATAACAAGACAAGACTTAAAAAATGATTTTAAATAACAACACCATAGGTTCATAGTTCATACAACGTGATACTGTCAGAAGAACAAAAGAAAACAGCTCACTGTAATATACAAAGGACCAGATTATAAAAAATCATTGTTCAAAATTGTATGCTAAATTTTCATTTCATTCTCACCTTGCATATATACATTTTCCCTTTCATTTTAAATTTGGATGTTCAGAAACAAGAGAAACCTATTTAGTGAACTATGGGTGCAAAAGCTACGACTAATCAAAAGACGCTAGAGGAATAGAACTACAATTGGCATATATTTTAGTATTTCAAATCCCATTGTTGAGTAGGATGACCATTTTAATATTTTACTTGAGTATTTGGCTCAAAGTGTTGCTTCATTGACGGTAACTTAGAAAGCCAAGGCCAAGCAATTGTTGTTATTGGACACTGAGTGAGAAGCATTTCCTAAATCTTCTTGCACATAAAGCGTTCATGACAGCAAAAGTATCCTAACAAATCTGGTATTCCACTCAAAGGTCTTCCTCTCCTTTAAAGGTAAATATTACACTATTGTTTGAGCTGGTCACCATGCATAGATTGAAGGAGCAGGATTTATCTTGGTAGAGATTCATTAACATTTCACTGGCAATCTTACTCAGTACTGCCGCGCTTAAGCCCATTTTGTAGGCAAAATACCAATCAAATCCACAAAGAAAGCATCGAATTGTATATAATCATCAATTTTACATAAACATAAAACATAACAAGATTCTATACATATCAGAAATAACCAGATTGATGCCCGCCGAGCTTTTTAGAAAATGATATGTTATATTTTAAAAATTATACTAGGAGGTAAACTAAAGTGGTAGTGTTGGACGATTTCAATAGATTGTGCAAGTTAGTAAAAAATAGCAACTAAAAACATGTAACAAAGATTTTCATAAGTTTAACCAATATGATAAAAGATGTCAAAGGTGTATATTCTACCAAGAAAATACAAACTAGAACCCTAAATGTAGAAACAAAGTAAGAAATTCTCATGACAAAAATCAAACATGCACATTAAGAATGGAAAACTTCATGATAATAAGCCACTTACCATTCAGAAAAAGAATCCGTGTATCTGGATGTGATGCAACACACTGGAAATTATGGCAAAAAAAAAAAAAGAGATCAAATTTCAGCAATAACAAAGTACTGAAGGAAATTAATGCTTATGTAATATCATATTAACCAACTTGTACAAAACAAATAAATCTTCAGCTCGAGGATTATACATTGTACATATCCGCATGCACTGGAGCATTTATCAATTGTAAAATAAAATCCACAACTTTACAAAGAAATCCTTATAAAAATCCATCACTTCTAAAAGTTTGTATTGCAATGGCAAAGTTTGAAACCCTTCATTTGTTTTGGTGTGGGTGCAAGGGGAATGAATGATTGGAGTGAAATAACCAAACTGGTATGTAAAAAATATCCGCATAAAGATTTCGATATTTAATAATCAGCATGTGACAAAATGTCAAACAAAGAGATAAAAAATCAAAAGAGCACTTCATATATATCCATTACAATTCCATCCATCCCAATCTCTTACTCCAGAATACCAAGTAGGCATTAGAATATTAGATCTTCTAAAATAGACATGTCAGGCCATATCTTTAATCTGAATGTTCCAAAGCAGTTTTCATTTTCTAAAAAAAATGTATATACATAAGATTCCTTGATATATAGCAGCCTGTACCAGTAAAAGCACAAGATGATAGGATTTTGATAACTAAACTATAGTGCAGATGCCCATGGGCATGGATTTAGTTCCATCACCACAAACTCATGTCAATAATCATAATAAAAAATATAAATCATAACAAAGAGCATACTTTGACAAAATAATGATTATGATGTAGAAAAATGATCTCAGGAAAAAGTTACAATCCCAGTCCATTTTTTAACAGATTTCAAACAACAGATATGATGAAGCTATGAGTGAACAACTGACCTGGAGAAGAGCAAGGGCATTACACACTCGATTTGATGCTCCTGGTGACAATGTTGGGGGTGAAAGTGCAGGATATATTGAAACTATCTCCTGCAAAGAATTGAAAATCCATCATAGAATACAAATCAAATTAGAGCAATAACTAGAAATTGATTTGGAAAACAATCTACATAAAGAATAGCATAGTATTTGAACATGCACTTATGTAGTACTTAGACTTAAAATTCAATAGTGATATATCTCCATTCATAATATTATACTAAAAATACAACATGATTCAGTGGAAGTACCTAACAAATTAGTTCTCTTTAGACAACGAAGCAATTGTATATTGCATAACTCTATGCAACTAAAAATATGTGAATGGATGACAGATGATATAGTAGTATAACAACACTAGTACTCGATTAAATTGACATTAAACATCTAAAGAGCTATTTTAACCACCAAAAAGTAACTTACATAAATGAGAATTTGCATTTTAAGTTTTTAACATTTTAAAATGAGGTCAATATATACCTGAAGAAGTACTGCAATAGTGCCAAAAGAATGCCACAACAAAGGAGCCAAGTCTTGAAATATATCCCTTTTCTGAAAGGAAAAAAAAATCAAGAGTATACTGTTTATTTTGCTTATAGAAGAAACAAACTCACATTTAAAATAAGTATAGGCTAGAGAAATCAATAACAAAATGCTTTAAGATCACCTAAAATGTTTCAACAATGTCTGAAAAAAGACATGAGTAACCATTAAAAAAAACACCTGTAGGAGAATATCTCAGAAGATGACAACTTTGTCAAGCATATCCTCCTTACAAAGAATATATGGGCACATGCACTTGGATAAAATAGACACAAGTCATAGGAAAAGTTCCATAAAATTTACAGCAGTTTCAACAACAGAATTCTAATCTGAGAAAATCAGGAAAGCCCCACAAACTGGCCTCCAGACAGATCATTAATAAATAAGAAAATCTAAAATTTGAATGTGCTATTATAATAAATATGTCTCAAAAGGCATGAAAATGTAAGTTTGAACTGGAGATTGTTAGAAAAGGTAAGTTCTAAGTCCTTTCAGAAATAAACTGTAATGTTTCCTCTTAAAAGTTTTAACATAGATTCGGGAAAACAATTCTAGTTTATATTTTCTTGTTCATGGTGCAAAAATGGAGAATTTGTGCCAAGAATACAGGACACAAGACTGCTTCAAAGAAAGTACAAGATTGATTTTTATCTACAGGACTTATTCTGTCTAAAATTAGAATACAGGACACAAGTCTACCCATGGCATGTGCGTTATGCAATGGGTAGACTGTATTCCACCTGCGTGAATTTTTCAAAACCATAATTTCAAGTATAAACCTATAGTCCCATGATAACTAGCTTCTACAAGGATCATTAATGAAAAAATAGCTAAAATTAGAATGAACACTATAACAAATAGGCTTAAGTTAAAACCTAATATTGTTAGAAAAAAAAAACCTCTGAATCCTTCCATAAATAAAGGCTAATTTACTGCCTAATCATGCGGTAGGAAACCACATCAAATATAACGTATGTCCTCCACATGTGGTCAGCTAGACAAGGTGGTTTATGCTGCCCGCATATACAGACCCGAAAGCCATTGTATGATATTTTTTCTAGTCATCAAAGGGTTAGTTCTTGTGGTTGTGAATCACTTTTATAAGTGCATATTTTGAAGTAGTAACTTTTAGGTGTTAATTTGACACTTGTATGTCATGTGTTCAATTATATGCACGTTATCTATATGAAACATTCTACATTGTTAATTAGGTAGCTTAGCTATATATTTTACATTTTAGCTTCTTATGTCAAATTATTGATTAGATATGTTTGTCACCATACCTTATCAAATATATGTTAAGAATTTTATAATATCAATCAAAATCTTTTGTGCATGTTTTAGTATGAACCATATATGCTCCTGCATATGTGTCCATGTTTACAATCGATTGACTGCATACAACATGCACAATTTTTTTAAAACCTTGATTCCAAGCATTAAAACTGTCCTAGACCACTTCAACCAGAATTCACTATTTCCTTTCTAGTAGTTATAAATACTTCCTACCATGCCCTATTCCATAATCTGACAGCAATTTTTAGGAACATACCATTGGCCATTCTTTGCACCATGTCTTAGCAAAGTAACTTTTTTCCTCGATCATACTTACAATATCAAAGCAATCTACCGATCATGCAACTTACTCGGACAAGTGCAGTCCAAATTAGCACAAAAATTACTAACGACAATGAAAACATCTTGCTTTCGGGGAAAAAAAACACATTTTTTTCCCTACATAAGCCGAACAAAATCCCAATCAGTAACCTTGGCCTGCCAATCCAAGTAACGCGCTTTCGCCGCAAACGGAGATCGGAGCGAAGCATACCTTGGATAGATCAAGGAGAGCGTTCTCCCTGAGTTCGGAATCGCAGAGGTCCAACACGAGCTGTTCCGCCGATGCAATCTTGCGGTCCTTGGAGGGCTGGCCGGAGTTGGCGGCAGCGGCAGGGGAGGGAGGGGCGGCGGCGTGGGAGGGCGGGGCGGCGCCTCCGCCGAACGAAGCGCCACCAAGGGAGAGATTAGGTGGTAGATTCGCCATTCTCGGAGCTGCTATTCTTCCACTGCAACGCCCCGGAAGCGAGCCGAGGAAAGGGGGAAGAACGCAGCACGAAGAATAGGTTTTAGTAACGCCCTTTTTTTGAACTTCTTACTAAGAACCTTATATATACACACACATATTTTGGCAAATTTAATGATAAATAATAAAAAAAGATTTTTTATTAAATAGTTTCAGTCATATGTGCATTAAATTTTTATTGTATATTTAATTTATATTAAATAAATAAATAAACAAGATTACAATTTATGCTTTACCTTTAAAATAGTTTCAGTTATATGTGCATTATATTTTTACTGTATATTTAATTTGTATTAAATAAATAAACAAATAGATCAAGAAAGACTTTTTATATTTAAAAAGATTGAATTATAATCTTTGAGCTAATTGATCTAAAGGATAAGTAAGTGAACCGTCCATTGATTCACCAAACGTAAAAAACGTCATTAAGCTTACGTATGAGCCAGGTTCGGTCGCCTCATATTCGATCTTATTTAATTAATATTTTTTTAAAGAATTCATTAAGCACCACATATTCACTTAGATCATGATCTAATGATTAAACCTTTTAGTATATAATCAAATAATAATTTAAAATTCAAATTTCAACACATTACAAAAAAAAAATTCCTCCAATATAAAAAACAAATTTAAAAATGTTGATCATTTTCAATTTATCTTGATGATAGGTGAAAATCTTTCATAAAACAAAACCAATTACCTCACGTTACCGAACTAATTAATAATTTATTTTTTTTAGATCATACAAGTGTATAATACATCATTGTAAAGAATTCATTAAGCACCACATCACATTCACCTAGAACATACAAGTGTATAATAATACATCATTGTCTACTCCCTTAAATTACAGGCTCATTGCATAAACAGAAAACTTAAGTACCATTTTGTATCGATTCCGAGCATGAAACATCACAGATCTCACATAAAAGACCAGTTCACGAACATGAAAACCAAACAATAGGGCGCGTCTGCGTCATTCAAGACCTTCCAAGCTACGACTTGCTCGTACGATATTGGCCTCCCCATGCTCGAAGAGCCAACGCCAGCCGGAAGGTAAGCAAAGCCCTGAAGTAGCAGGAGAGTCTCAGAAAGGTCCTGCAACAATGTCGACGATAAAGTAGGAAGGAAGTTACCTCCTGCATGATCTTGGGGAATTCAGCATAGAGCACCTTCCGGCTGTTGTCATCGAGAACTCTGTCTAGCGATATGTCCTGCAGAGCTACAAGTGTGGTTTCTAGCATGTCGAGGCTGGCTTGGTTGGCGAAGTTGAAGATCGGCGGAACCTATGCACGATTTGAGACTGTCTAAATCGAAGTACTTTTATGGAAATGTCAAAGAAGTTGAAGGAAATGGATAAAGGACCGATACTTGCCTTCAAGGGACAGCACAAGATTGCATCTGAATGGTTCCATATGCTCTTCAAACATGTTTCCTTAGTTTGTGGGTCTGCCGGGAAGAGCTCGGTTCCAGTGTAAATCCTGGATTTTTTTTTTATACATTTATGATTGCCGTGCAGGTAATACGAACTCAAAGGAGAATAAAATATCAGTCGAAGCCTATATCGAAGATCCGAGTCATGCTGTGTCGGGGTCAGAACCCCGATACAGGTAAGACAGTATGAAATTTAAGATCATGGCATGCTCGTTCGACCAATATGGACAAAACACAAAGCAAAATAAATTGAAGTACCTGTAACTTCGAAAAATCCATTCTGAGAGTGCGAGGGCCTCAGGCGAACCAAGGGAATGTTTCGCTCCGACGTTAGAACTCAGACGCGAAGGTGCAATTGCCATGGCCACTCTCTGAACTGAAGCTACCACGCTCCGTACATATTGTCGTGCCATATCGGCTACATTGTCTCGGAGATGATTTTCATATGTGAACTGAAATGCTATAGTCAAAACTGATCTTAAATTGATGGCATTGCCAGCGGTTTCATTCTCAGGACATGTTGCAGCTCTCGAACCAACTTCAAGGGTGGATGCCAAGTCAAGGGTTCGAGTAGCTTTTGGAGAATCCTACAACAGATCGATACAACTAATAAGTAGGAACCACAAAAAAAAAACAGTAAAAATGAACTAATCAAGGTCAGAACAACTAATCCACCGACTTATCATCATTAGGTAATAAAGCAGAAGAAAATAAATATTGAATTCCAAAATACAATTTTCTAAGGTAATTGGAAGGTCCATAAACATAGAGAATTTCAACAAATAATTATATATATATATATATATATAAAGATATTGAGAGTTTCATACTGCTCCGAGATCCAATGGCATTATGCGGAAACCAGAAGGTAGAAGAGGTGTTTCATCAGCAAAAGATTCATCAAATGGTGCAAAAACAAGCTGCGAACGTGCACCTACTGCATTCTCATCGATGCCACTATAGAGCTGCCAATAAGAAAACCAATAGCAATTGATGAGACAAGAAAAATACGTAATTACATGATACGTGCAAGCATCTATTTGTCGATCCTTCTTTTATCTGATATTTGATTACTGAACCAACCAAGAATCATAGAAAGGCCGAGGCTCATAAAATGAACCTTTGTTGTTCAAATATTTTCAAGTTTTTCCATTAATGGAATGAAAAAGAGAAAAACTAATTGAACATGTTCTATGTGCAGGCATACTGTCTCAGTTTAAGAATTGCATGTCTAAAAACAGCATGAAATTAATTCTACTCAAAATTCTTTCATTGAGACAAACCTGTAGCAAGTTGATGCTTCTAGACAAAGCGCCATCTTGGCTAAACCCATGGTCTATGAGCCTAACTACTTCCAACGTCTACATATAAGGACAGTGTAAATTCTCCATATAGTCAAAATAGTTCATAAATTTATGCAGATCATTGCCTGATCGAGTAGATTACCTCTTCCTTCTCGATGATGTGAGCAAGAGGAAGTATAACCTGATTGCCTGAAAAGCCACCACCAGACCTCACACTGGGGATTGAGTTCGGTGTAGATCTCAATGATACAGCAGAATAAGTATCTATGCCGAAGTCAGCCCATTCCGAACGGTGTTCCCTCAGAAAGCAAACCAATAAAGCAGGTGGAACATTCTACATCAACGATGGATGAAAGTTAATCTTACTTGCAACTCCATGATCAGATGTCTCAAAATAAACATCAAGACAGAAAGGCTACCTGCAATAACATGGATGCTTTTGCACATAGGATGCCACAACCAAGGGCAGTAAACATTGTCGAAGAGTTCAAAAGAGATCCGTGATGCTTGTTTGGAGATGACCTTATAGCTATAGTCACGTCCTCAACACTTGCGTCACTACCCATCAATGACCATCCATCGTCAGCAAAACTATTTACAGCATCATTGAAGCCTCTGCAATTCAGCCAAAGGAAAGATAGAACATTGTCATTGTATATCCAACCCATACTTTGTTATTGTATGACAAGAAAGAGTTAACAACCTGCGCAGTCGCTGACTAAAGTTCCTCAATACAGCAGGATGGTATCCCCCACCACAAACAACTTCATTGCCAGTCTCCTGTGAAACTTGTCTAATATGACATAGTGCCTGTAAAACACATCTTGGTTTGTAAGAAAAGCACGATAAAATCCACGATCTTAATATCAAAATGAGACTTACGGCGACTGTCATATTCTGTGCTAGAAGTTTGGGTGATTCATACAATGGTCTAATAACCTCAGGCACACTGCAAGCCTAAAGCACACAAAGAAAATAAGTAAAAGCATGAAGATAAAAAAATATATAGTCAATGGAAACATAAAACTCAAGACCATGAAACTCACATCCAAATCAACATGATCAACAATATGAATCATTGAACCACCCCCTTCACAGGGGCGAATAAGATACCCACTAGGATGCATCTCAGCTCTAACAAAATCTGAGGCTACTGGCCCAACAGGACCACCAGTTGCCGGAGTCAATGATCTTTCACATATCTACGAGGAAGAGGTCAATCAATGTATTAGTGCCTCATATTGTCAGCCATTTAAACAAATTAGTCACGACAGTCAACATCAACCAAACCGTGTTAGTCCCAACTATAAAATGATTGCAACATATGAGGCAAAACTATGCCACGACCATTGTTGCAAAAAGAAAAGCATGTAATCATGACAATTGTTGAAGTCAAAAAATACTTGACATGGATCAAGGACATTGAGGCCATACCACAAGGCTGCCATCTTCCACTCCAGTAGTGTATCTCAGAGTCCAAAAGTCACGTGCTGATGCCAAAGTGGTAGGCGCGTATGTCTGGAAAAAATCTACCAATAGTCAACAAAAATAAACTAAATATATGTAATTCATATACAACCTTACTAAGGCAACAAGAAAGACCTGCATGTAGCAAAGCTCAATACTCCCCCCATTTCCAACAGGAATTACTGTTAGCACATCAAGGCAACGGCAATCATGGTACCAAGATGAACGATCTTTAAGAATCTCCGCAACCTAGAACAAATAATTTATAATTAGTCACATAGAGAATGGCGTTACATCCACTGGAAAATTGCATAGTACTATTCTCTGTGAAGATGAGTAACATCTACCACAAGAAAACTAGACCGTGCCTTACCTTAATGGGTTCTAGACTCACAAGACCACATGCTCGAGCTGCTACTCCAGCACAGTTGTGGGAAACAGCAAAAATTCCAATAGAATCCGGACCAGGCTGTAAATAAAATAACAAATACATAAGCACCATAAACACAAAAATTGGACAGTAAATCCTTTCCGTCATATAGCAAAAGGTTTGCATAGTGTTACCTTCATTCCAACCATCTGAACCCAATCGACAGCAGTTCCAGTAGCCTTCGAGAGGAACTCTGCCAAGGTCTCCTCCGCAATAGCAAGTAGACTATGAAGGATTATTTGAGAAAACCAAAGTACGTTAAGAAGAAACAAAGCAAGAAATATAGTATAACAAATCAAAATGAGAATTAATCTCTACCCAGCTGGGTTGTTAGCATCTCTTTGTGGATGTTGAGGTGTTGGTTTTTTTTGGTGTGGCTGCTGACCACTTGTTACTGCAGATTCACAACTGGTGTCTGTAGTTGCTGCAGATGCCTGAAATATTTATGAGGAAACTGAGATATGGGTAATATGTATCTAAATCAAGTAAAAAAGATAACTGACAACAAGCATAGTCTCAGATTGATTTGCAAACAAAGATATGAATGGCAACATTTTTTATTCATTGTGGATGTACAAACAAAAGAACTGAAGGATAAAACGAGTACTTTGCAAATAATGAAGCAGGAAGCATAGACGTATGAATGTTCAATGGTAATTTAAAAGTTCTTCAACAAAATGAAAGACAATACTGGTACCAAACATACTAAAAATGTCAAAGCAAATCAGGCTTAAATACAAATGGAGTGACAGATTTAGAACTCAGGAGGATGTGGGATTGCAAGCAGGCAAGCAGATGGAAGCGCAATGATACAAAAAGGATGTAGCCAACAAAAACAAAAGAGACATTATTTCACATCCATCAAGAAATACTCTCAGAAGAAAAAAAAAATAAACAAGAACCATACATTGTGCAGCTGATGGCGCATATAGCCATTGTCATAAACAAGTTGAGACACCTGCTTCTGCAACCTGTCATTCTCCTCCATCAGCAGTTTGTTCAATGCAGACAGCTTTCTGTTAACACCTTGGAGCCTAGAAGACTCTTTCTTTTGTTTTTCACGACATCTGCACAAAAGTGAACTACAATAAGCATAGAAATGAAATAACATGAATCGAGATATCCACCAAGAAGGAAGCGTAGAACGCAACTTTACAAATAGATGAATATATATAAATGTTTAAGCTCCATGCTATTGTCAAATGAGTTTAGGGAGGGAGTAGGATGATGAGTTAGAAGATATACTATAGAGTATTTTTTCTCGGACTGTTTATTCCTTCCATTCTTCATTTTTGGAAATTGCATTGGGTCAAATCAATCTTAGATCAATCTTCTTTTCGCTTAAAAGCTACTCCTTTTGCTCCACACAAAGAACTTAAAGAAAATACAATGCAAGTTCATAAAACCAGAAGCAGTAAACAACTTCATCTTCCTAAAGACCATGAGAAACGACCTACGGGTCTAAAACCCAAACACAGAAACAAAAACCAAGGAATTCTGAGTTCCGGTTTGTTTTTAGAAGGACAGCTGAGCAAAAACTATACATCGTCATAGAGATTTATGTAGCAGTTATCATAGCACCATCAATCCGTAGATATCATATCATCACAAACAAATTGAATAAGACAAGAGACAGATTCCATTGTACTGAAGTGCAGGACAATGGAATCACGCGTGATTGATTGGCATCTTGTTCAGGTATTGAAGGAAACACCACTTCGCCAAATTAATCATGACTAAAGAATAATATGTTCACTATCTTCATTCTGGCCACTCCCTAAACCTCAACTCTCAGGTAGCTCATCCATATCCATTCCAATTTATATTACTCAAACAGGGAGGAGAGAAGTTCATCCATATCCTTTCCAATTTATTAGACAAGCAAAAAAAAAAAACTTCAAGAAAATAAATTAAGAATAACAACAAGGAACGAAAATGCAAAATCACCCAAAAATATTATTTCCATAAAATAATTTTCTCTTGAAAAAGTCAATGAAGACAGCTCATGGGTAATTAATATGCATTTCAGGCATCCAAAACTCGATAAATAACCAAGTAGGGAGAGAAAACTTTACTTTTAAGTAAAGGGCTCCAAATCCAAAGAGAGAATCCAAAACTCCAATCTTTTCTACCATAAGTTTCCTCATGTAACTAACCTGCGGTTCTGGAACCAGACTTTGATCTGCTTCGACTCGATGTGGGACAGGATAGGGCACTCCCTTATCAGCTGCTGTCGCCTAAGAGAACTGGGCTTCGGGCACTCATTATACACTCTCTCGAGCGCTTCCACCTGCTCCGGCGTGTACCTAACGTATTTCCCCCCGTCCAACGCTAGCTTCTGCCCCTTTCCCGACACAGCCATCGCCATCTACCACCTCCTAAAAGCTCAAAAATCCAAACTTTACAAACAACCAACCGATTCCCACCGCGAGAACTCGAACCCTAGCACGCACCGAGCTCCCCCTTCTTCCGGCTCGTCGGTGGCAGGAAAGAAACCGCCATCGATATTATCCAGCATCAGAAGCCACGAGACCGACTCAGACCCGCCTTTATCAACTCTAAGAAGAAGGACCTGCCGAACCCTAATCGTCTCTTCCCCGGTTTCCCTGCTCTGTAGCAGCGGCCATAGTGATGGGGGAGCACCGAGGTCTCTTCTTTTTATTAGCTTCAGCTCAAAGCCTTTGTTTTTGCTACCCCGCTTTTGGCGTTTCCCATCGACACCCCTATAATCTAATAAATTACAATTCGGTCCTCCGTGATCAAATTTTGCATGAAAACCCTCGCAAGAATAACTATTGCGAGAACATTCCCGTCTTTTTAGAAATGCCGTGCATGTTTCCTTCGAGTCTCTTGTATTCTTCTGCATGTCAAACACTGCATGTTTTGTTTACTGCAGCACGCCAAAGAAACAGAGAACAAGAGATGCAGCAGCTGCAGCGTGTTGTCTCTGTTCCCTCTTTGCGTCTCCACCACTGTTCATGTTGCATCGACAAATGTGCTCTAGCGTTGGGCAAGTGAGTCTCCTTGGCTGCTGCAGTTCAAACCCTAACCAGTATTATTCCATCTTAAATCACCATATTTGTTCAGGCAAAGATGCCTTTAAGCACACACTTTGATGCCAAGGTCCATTAAAGCCACTTTATCGGCATGAGGCCAACCAAACAAACCATCACTTTCCAATATAAATTGTCCCTGCAAGCAGTCACAGTGGCAGTGCTGGCCTCACTCCATTCCCTTACCCTTTCCCTTTCCTTCATTCCCAATCTTGTCATTGGCTTTCTCCATGGACAAGGAGAATGTACACTGAAAAAGTTTGCATCGAGAGAAAAGTAGTAATTTGTGGGTGCTATCATTTGTGAAATAATGGGATTAACATGATGATTTGAGGGTTGTGGTAGACCCAAAAGAGCACAGGCCTAATTATGGCTTCTTGTCTCCTACTCGGCGTGCGTGAGCTGGGCATTTGCTTGCTTGGCTTTAAAACAAAGCGAACACATGCATGAACTGAAGAGTGCATGTCTTCCTTCTTCCATGGCACCAGCTCTGCACGATTGGACTTAGTGACGCCTTGATATTCTGTTTTTCTGTTAGTCTGTGTCCCCTTCCACGGTTTTAATGCCGAACAAACAGTCATTTGATAAAATGCCTGACACATCAAGTAATGTAGGAGCTTATGGTTCAGTGTGTCAGGGACAGTGCATCCACGCGTGTTCTTCGAGTTCTGTGCTGTCTTTGCATGCCTGCAAGTCCTCCAACCTCTCTTTTTTCCCCTTCCTGAAGATCCAACAAAACACAAACTAAGCCATGAAAATGGCGATGCCGCGTAAATCTTAAAATTGCGTTCCCCATACAAAACTTGATATGTCTTAGAATACATCGTTACGTAACTAACATGTTTCACACGGTTGAACAAACGTATCGAAAGAATACATAATATAATATAGGAAACACATAAAATAATAATTCAAAAACACAAGAATACGATGTTGGCGCGTACACTCATCTATCAAAAGGCTACATATACACAGGTATCGCCTGGAATGAACTGTAATAACCTTCGCAAGGTTTCATCCAGTTGAGCCAACTGTACGATGTCGACAACTCATTTGCAATCCCGGCTTTTTTCGTTGCTGCAATGCATTGTGGCTCCAAGTCAGGAAATAAATGAGTGATTCTTCGAGTCCAGGCCGTGAGCCAGTGAGTAGAATCGGTCATCGTATTGAAGATATATATAATTGTTACATCCAGGCAAGGGAACCTCGATCATTTGATGCCTGAGGTCGACCCCTGGTTGGCGTCGGAGGTCGGTTTGCATTGAGTTCCTGCAATATCAATGAAGGAAAGGATCAGAATAAAAGAGAATCCAGACATTTGCATACCGTAGTGAAGGAAAGGGCGAAAAATTATACATGCATCCATGTATCTTCTGTGTGATTCTCCGACAATGTTTCAGGAGAATGAATGGCAGGAGGTAGAGGATGGATGAGTTTGGGGACAACAACAAGATCTCTTCCTAGCACTAAAATTGCTCCTGCGTTATTTGCAGTACCTGCACGCCGATCATGGAAAGAATTGAAGTGCATAAGGCAAGGGGAAGAGACTGGCGTTGGAACTAAGCGAAACATTGTCCGACACTTCCTTACCACAATAATTGGTTGCGGAGAAAAGGGTAATCAAATGTCCCTGAGCAAAACGTTCAAAACCATCCATCACACATTCGTGGGCTCGTATTATCAACTGGAGGTCATTATTATTGCAGAACTCCAATACACGATCAGGCTGCAGTCATGGGAAAAAGAGTTTGGATGTTGCAAATGGAGAGGAAAAAGAAAGAATACTTGTAGTTCAAGACAAAACACTTACCCCAAAAGTAACAAGACCCGGACCTCTAGCATTTGGCCTAAGCCCCTCGACACTGTCATTTTCTGTTGGATCAGACCTATATCATCAGGAAAATAACCGATTCAAAATCTGTTTGGAGGCTTAATAATGTACATCCTTAAAGAAGGGGATGATAGCTGTTCAAATACAAACCATAAAAGGTCCATAAGAACAACCGAGCCTGCTTCCATAGCTATCGGACGCTGAAGATTCTCAATCTGCTCCAGGTGATTTATGGACCTCCCTATGCCACCGTGCATGCAGATAATCTTCTTCTCAATCAAGGCAGCTAAAGGTAACCAATTAAAAAGTCGGTTAAAACGATGCCATGCCCAGATTCCATCCCGCTCTCCCTGTTCCAGTTAATGTGATCGGTGACTAGGGAAGAAATCGTTTAAAGAAACAAAATCAACAAATCAACAATGTACCATTCTCTCAATGCACTCGATCCTGAAGCCAAATAAAGCATTAATATCAGCTGCCTCATGGTTTCCACGAATTAAATGCACATTATGGGGATGCTCAACCTTCAAATGCCAAACAGCAAACGTAGGAATGATTTATCCTTTGTTAGACAATATTTCATTAGTCATTAATATGCAATGAAAACACGAATCTAAAAGTATATCCATCTGTTGATCTGAAATGATACCTTCATCGCAAGAAGAAGTGTAATAGTCTCCAAACTGTGCTGACCACGATCAACATAATCTCCCAAGAACAGATAATCAATGTAGCTGAAGTAAAAACCAAAAATAAGCATGTTCATATTTTCATATCAAGTCACAAGTCATGCATCTAACCAAGCTACTCACGCTATGTCTCCTGCTGTTGAAGGAGCACCATACTCATCAAACAATCGCATTAAATCCCCAAACTGGCCATGTAGATCACCAAAGATCTTGACAGGAGCTTTGATCTGCAGAACACTCGGTTCACTAGTAAATATTCTCTCAGCACTATCACAAAGATCTGCAATTTCATTGCAATCTAAGAAGAACTGCCTTTGGACAGGGGGCTTCCAACCACGAGGTTTCAGAAGATGCGCTAAAACCTGGAGAGTCAAGTAGTTATTAAAGGAGAAAACGAGGTGAAATTATTCTGAAATTTTCATGGAAGTGGAATGTACAAGAAAACAAGATGAAAGTTAGCTCTTCATATTTCTATCGCAAACTGGCTCAGCTATTGTAGCTTGCTTTCTAGCATCACCAAGTTTTACCTTTTTGGGTACAGTATTTATAGACATTTGCCTATCTAACAATTTCCTTGCTGCAGTAGCACTTTCAGGAGTACCATAACTGACTCTCCTGCCTTCATTTTCAAACTGATCAATTGAAAGCTGTCTAACCATACCACCCAAAGCACCTCCTGTCTCTGCAGCCACAACAACCTGTATAATTTACACAATGAGTTTCAAGTTCAAAAGAATAAATTTTAGAACTGTTAAAGTTGGAATAGAATGACAGTTGAACTGTTGAAGTTCTTTTGTCTTGTCAATTGCAACAAATTATTATACAAATTCAAAATCGAACAATATTTCTCTTCACATTTACATGCCAATGATGGAAGACAGAGATTGAACTTTGCAATACGTTGATTAGTTGTAAATACCACAGACAAGATAAAAAAATCCATGTTGCCATTACTATACTAACCGCCCTATGATGAAGTCGAACTCCCATTTGTGGGGTATTAACTTCCAAAGAAGGATCTGCCTCTTTAACCGTGGTTGAGACTGGTCTCCCACTTGGTGTAGCTTCTGAACCACAATCTCTTTCAGGCGATTGATCAACTTCACCATTAACTTGTCTAGCCTTCACAGCTGCTAAAGTAGCACTAATTGCCTCAGCTTCTGCTGCTGAGGCTTCAACTAAATAGTCTACTCCTTTGCTTGGTCTCCTGCAGCAACAAAATCCCCACTTAATTGATTGTAGCAAATGTTAGTCAATATAACCTACTTTGAACTACAGCAAACTTTAACATAATTTTTTTGTTAAAGTGGTAGAAACTGAAAGCAACAATAACACTGGTATACCTTTGCAGCATGGCATTTTCGGTGCTTATGTCAGTGTACATATCACCATTGACAGGAGGGGCGACAGGGCTTCCCATTACAATTGCACCATTAGAAACTGTTTCAGCATTATCGTTTATTGATGTTTCATCAGAGTAAGTGTATCTTCCAGGTGCTCTTCCTATCGGTGCATTTGCAGCAGCAGCTGCAGCAGCATGGGAAGCAGCACTAGTCGTTTCAGCAGCAGCTAGATCTTCGGCCGCAAGTAAATCATCAAGAAGCACACCTACAAAAGAACCAAGTGAAATTCATAACTAGTGTTTATCCCAAGTCCCAACTGAACTAAATTAGTGAATACAAGATGTCAATATGTAATCCAAGTTAACCAACTTATGCTTGTATGCTAGTTACAATTTTTAGGTATATGTAAACAAGGCCCTAGTCACAACTTGGACCCTACGATTGTATAACCTCCACAACCCAAATCAGCTAGGCCAAGTAGGAAGACGCAATCAATCACAAACATGATACTCAGAATGAATTATTATCCAAGATTTGGACATGTTAAATGTGTTTAGTTGAAATGAGCCATCTGACAATCAAATGGCCACATAAAACCTGAAATTAACCCCTAAATAGCAATCTCCTGCATAGCAATGTTAAAGTCCTGTCATCCACTGATTTACAATTCTGCTGACTGAGATTGTTCATGGATCTTGCTCAGAACCTTTAAACATTTGGAGGTGCCAAACACAATATTAAAACTTGCCTAGGGTGGTTAGTTCAAACTACAGTATTTAAATAATTAATATCAACTTAGTACTGTCAACTCTGTCCATGCTCTGCACCGCACCAATAAAAGGTTTTGACTGGAGAATACAGGAAGATACCTGGAAATGGCTACATTTCATAAAGAATTAACAATTATAATCATTAACATTTGAGATATTGAACACAAGCGACATGCTACTACTAATTCATTAAATTTACTATAAGCCAAACATTGTAATTGTGCCTGTAACTCATTATATTAAACCTAACAATGCATGGGCAACTAAAAATTAAACTATAATACCCCTAAGCAGTCACAGTTCTGCCCAATCAAGTAATTTCAAGTAAAGTATAAAGTTGAACACCAATATGGAGAAAAAACCATGGAATCAAAATAAAATAAAATGATTTTTAAAATTTGAAGTATCATATGTATTCCTTAAGACATTTAATAAGGACAAGAATCAGAGAAAGAGGGGAAAATTTTTGTTAGGCAAGGATTAGAATTTAGCACTGATAATATACATTTTAATTCCTACCTCCACGTAATCCTCCATAAATGAAGATAAAGTCACCAACTGCAGCAGCTGCATGCCTACAGCGCCTTGCTAGTTCAACAGCAGCATCACCACCAGCTGCATCTGCACTATATTTACCCGTCCTGGGACTTGTGACAACAGACTTTGTATCACACCAAACTCCAGCAGCAGTATCCAATACTAATCCAAAGAGAGAACAAAGCAGCATTTAAATAACTTGAAGATTTGCATGATGGCAAATCCAAGAACCAAGTAAATCAACCTTTTAAGGGAATTAGACATTCGAGAAAATAGTGTCATTCTCCAAAAGAAGAAAAAAACTACATGTATGCATGGAGAGGACAGGCAAAATTCTATTCATATTCACGTGGAAACCTTATATGACATTAAACTGGACTCGAGATAGCGACTAGTGCGCAACTGTATCCATGACATGGATCAAGCAGTTTAACATGATTACCATATGTTCATTAAATTTGTCAATCATATTGTCCTAACTTGTAATAGATTATTTAAAACATATTACTAAGAGAAAATAGATTTTTCTCAAACAATCACTATCAATTATACTTAAACGGTCTATCTATAAGTGAAATATAATAATATGAAGAGTCTATCATGTCATGTCTGGTAGATGAGTCACCTTTGTGTTTTTATTTCTCAGCTAACTAATTGTCTTGACCCGATCAAGCATAGCATATTTCATTCAGCAAACCATACTACATGATTATGACCATAAACATGAATTGCCAACCTAGCAGGAGGTGAGCAAATTGAAGAGCAACCCCACTATTGTAAGTACAGGAAACAGAGATGTGACTAGGTCCTCAAGCATACAAATGGGAATAAAATGACTTAGCAAGAAAAACATATTAGGTAGGATGAGGAAATTCAACATAATTGACAAAATGTAAGACAACAGAAATTACTGACTTTGGGAAGGCAATAATTGTGTATGGCCATAAATACGTCAACCCATCATGAAATGCCAATAAATGGATAATGATCTTTCATGCGGATTGGTTGATGTGACCCATTTCTGTATGATTAGTCATATGTATTTAATACTATAAATGTAAATACCATTTTATTACAAAAATGTTATTTCTACCAAATTTTAGCTTAGATTAATTGTTTGGACAGTAGTTGAATAATATCTTTTAAACTGCACTGAAAATTAACCTAATATATTGTATGTGCTATAGGTGTTAAATGGATGGGGTCAACATCAGGTGCTAATTGGATCAAGATGGATCAGATTCGTAGTCGTATCATTTGTAAGTTTGGTGGGTCATATTGCACCGTCCACATGATAAACACCTCAACTCCTGATTATGTATTTTTTATTCTAGGGGTTTTGTACAAAGAAAGCTAAAGGAGTTGCTGGTTTAATGTGGCATGACTTGTTGCAATCAGCTAACCCAAAGTGCACCTATAGGTATTTTTCTATGATGGATAATGAGATAAAAAAGTATTGAAGAAAGGACACTAATGGAACTGGCATGGAGCATATAGCTTATAATGAACCTTAAAAGGAGACTCCATCACTCCCCACATGTAATTATAGAATAACCTTCAACATAAGAAACCCTAGAAAGATTACTGAGCACATTGTTCTTAGGATAATCAGTTGTATATTGCATCTAGCTTAGGAACTTCAAAACATAACATATTTCAATTACTTGTATGCATCTTAAGAACTTTAAAATGTAGCATATTGTTTTCAAAAGAAACAATCAATTTGCCACTTGATCTAACCACACTATTACTATGCATTATTATCGTTGTTGGTTGCTCATGATCCTATCAGTTGAGATCTTTCTTTTTTTAAGCAACACAGAAGTCCTAGTAGCAATTCTGTTACTTGTCTTATTCTTCAAAATCCTCTCATGACATTGTAAGTGGTATGTTATTCTCATTGAGAATTTGCAAATTGCTTATCCGCCATTACTTTCAAATAGTAAAATTATAATTCACTGGCAAGTTTAGAAATGCAAAACATTATACTTTCAGAAGTTAGATCACACATTATAGTCTGATAACTACTACTAACCAATATCAACCTTCAGAATGGATGTCATTAAAAACAAAAAGAGCGACCACATATTTACTTTTATGATTTTCCAAACACAATCTGCAATTCTAATTAACAGTTCTAGTTAATCATTCCTTCACAAAATAAACATTAAATTTCTATTCTTATTTTCAGTTTCATAAAACTATCATTTCCTTAAAATGGGTTCTATTGTACGTTGTAACTAAAATATAAATACACATGCACTACTGCTATAACATTCAACCATAGCGCTTATGCTAAATCATTGGATCAAATCCATTTTCAAAATACTGAAGATGGTGGAATTTGGAATTCGTTGCACTGGGCAAGTCAATATGCCCTTCTAACTTATTAGTGATCAAAGAATCCATATAAAAAACTTCTCCACCAAAAGTTTAACAATTAGTAAAAATAGACAAACCGGCGATGCTTGAAGAGTCATCTACCATACGTCCACCACCAAGAGCCCCACCAGACACTTGAAGTCTTGCATTGACAAAAACCTAAAAGAATGATGCTTCTTAATGTAAACAGCATTGATATGATATACACAATAATGATGGAGAAAAACATGTAAACAATAAAAAACGCACAGCTGCATGTTGATATCTTGGAGATGGAGAAATGCCAGGAGCAATAGCCCACTCCCAGCGGCCATCCCGATGTTTTGCAAGACCATATGCACTCGACAACGGCTACAGAATCAGCAAAGTAATAATTACAAGGATGGCTATTAGTTACAGGGATATCTATTGGATGTCACCATCCCCTGATGGTAATGGCATTTATCTAATGCAAAAATTGGTTATTAGTTTAGTATCAACACATGCCATCAAGCAATTGTAATATAAATTCCCTTATAAGGCTACAGAAGAAAACTAACGGAAGAATCAAATATAATTCAGCATATAATGCAGAATCAATGAAATCCAAAATGGTTCACTCACCACACTACTAGCATCCCTTCCTCCACAAAGCAAAAGAAGGCCATCAGAGCGTGCACTTGCAGTTGCATACCTAACAAAAGAACTTATAAGGTTACATTTTAACTCGTTGAAATTCAAATATGTTTTACTCTCAGAACTAAAAATAAAAATGGTCAGAGAGCACCCGCCATATCATATTCATGGACAACCACAATTAATATATCAGCTTAGGTACACGATCAGAATTTACCTAGTGAGAATTCACCTGGCCAGAATTTGACTTGGTGAGAATTCACAATAAATATATTCATGGACAACCACAATAACCCATTGACTACACAATCAGAATTCACCTAGTGAGTATTTCCAAGTCTATCAGCTTAAGTACACATTACAGCCTAAACAAGCAGATTCAGTATCAACTGGAGGTGGAACACCAATGTTTATGTTCTATATGTCACCTAAAAAACAACTAGAAAGTCTCATTAAATAAAGCCATATTAATTAGACCAAGAAGCAGCATCTATGTAGAGTGAAAGCGAGAATATCTTAGTAGTCCCACACTTACATGCATGGAGGTGGGCCATCACCTTCTGGTTCCAATTTCCTCCATTCATATGGTTTGGCAGCAGTATCAAGAGCCCAAACATCAGCTAAAGGCTGCTTGCCTAACAAAA
>JBBUKS010000002.1:508633-521977 GCA_038050645.1 Hedychium gardnerianum | reverse complement strand
CAATTTCCTCCATTCATATGGTTTGGCAGCAGTATCAAGAGCCCAAACATCAGCTAAAGGCTGCTTGCCTAACAAAAGTTTACCCATTTTCTTATCAACCTAGTGCAAATAATTTATCACAGCAAATATCTGTGCAGATTTGGAGTGTATAAATAACATGACTTTGCCTACAGAAACATACCATCGTTGCCACCGATTGTCAATAGAAATCTTTGTCCAACCAATGCCATCACATGACCATAACGTGGTCCTGGGCCGGGTCCTTGAACAACTACTCTGTGTCCATGAAGAGATTAAATCAGATTCAGCAATGAACAAAATAGTAAAGATGGTTCGTTCTATACAAACATAACCTGTGCCACCGTGGTTTTGGTTGTGTCAAGTCCAGAACATGAAGATCTTCAGCTGACAAGCCTGTGGGACCAATTCCACCCTGGATTTTAGTACAAAAAGACAAATCATATAAATTTTGTCTTAAATGGAATTGTAATTTCTTATCACTTTCTTGAAAAAACAAGGTTTTGATATCTTAGGCTGTGTATGCATACGTACATGAATTAGTATAGTATTAACCCAGAAAATATAGTTACAATACCTGAATTACGACCATAGTTCCTACTGCAGTTGCAACATGTGCAGCCCTGGGAGATGGTGGTTCTCCAAGAGGAGTTAACCTGATAGAGCATACAAGCACGATGATAATACTTGAAAATCAAATTTACTACTATACATTGCTTTCCTTCAATAACCAACAATTCATCTGAGTTAGAAGGCTTCAGCATATACCCTTCTATTGTTAACGATCCATTTTACCTTGTCCACTTGTTTGAAAGCACATCATAACAATGAACGTCTGCAGTTGCACCAGCGAGACCTGCAATTCATGAACAAATTAAGGCATTTTAGTTACCGGAATTATTTAGTAGTTCCTACAATATAATTCTTCGAAGAAATGAATCATTTTTCAGAATGACATTGATAGCGAATAGCACTTCCATCAAAAAAAGGGGAGAAAAAACTTCCACATCTTAAGTCTAGGGCTTCTATCGTCACTGACTAGAAATCCTCTGTTGGAAGAATTAATAGATCTAGAAGAGAAAGAGCATGTACTACTATTGAGATTGAGGATCGTCAGTAACACATACGGATTCCAGCGTTGCCCGTCGGCGACGACGGTGGCGTTGCCGAATTGCCTTCCAGCGCAGTCGCACCGCCAAACAGTATAAGTCGCGGACCGATGAAGCTAGGAGTTCCCTCCTCCCCAACAGCCGGCACGGCAGTAAGCGTGTGTCCGCACCGGCATCCAGGTCCGTCCTCCTTCTTCTCGATGATCGCATTCACAACCCTGTACGTCGGCGCGGGCCTCGGCCCGGACAAGACAGGCTGCCCGTGTAACTCCTCAGACGCCTCCCGCGGAGAGGGATCCTCAGATGCGCCGTGGTGGTTATCTGCGGCCGGATCACGGTCGGACTCAGTTGACATCGAGGTATCCACCTCCATCTCCCCAACCAACTCCCAGTATCAGGCCCGAAGAAGAAAAATAGAAGCGCTTCACGATTCCGGCGCCAGAAAACTGCTCATAGGAAGATCCGGCACCGTGACAGCCTCATTCGAGCGACGATGGCCGAGAAATCACTGCATCATCCGCCGCCGGACCCAATTGACCCCGCGTCTCGCCGGATCCAACCAGGGAAATCCTCAGCAAAAAGGGCAAACAGAGAGCACCGGGCTTTCCCCCTCCGGATTCCCTCTTCCGTCGCCACTCCTCGCTCGATCGATCGCGCCCTCGCAGAAGCAAGCATTAAACTAAAAACCAAAAACAAAAAAATAAAAATAAAAAATAGCTCTGTGCGAGAGAGAAAGGGCACACCGCGAAACGATTCACCACTCTGAAACAGCCTCACACATCTACTCCATTAGATACCTCGACTATTATTAGACTTATCGACCGAGGGACCCACCGAGGATGCCCACTGTCCAATAGTAACAAAGATAAATTTCGCGCTGTCCAACATTTAGTTCGTTTAACTGGTTAATTTTTACCTTATTAAATTTAATTTTTATGACGTCCAGTGCCAAATTGTTGCCCAGTCCTTACCATAGTTGCTACTGGCTTTCCGATCTGGGTCCCACAATACGAGTCCATTAAGGATAAGAGTATGGAACGGCACGCGTCGTGACGGTTAACTTAATATCGAAGTATCCCTGATCTCTATTTCCATTTTGAAGGGCTTCGAGGACGTCGTTTTATTTCGACGAAGCCGGTCGCCGAGGAATAAAGGTCAACCTGTTTGGCGGGCGGGGTGGGATCAGGGGGAGCGGGGAGCGCTGACGTGGAGCGGGGAGCACCGTCGGATGGGCGGGATCACCGGCTGGGGCCGGTGACAGGGACGGCGGCCAGCCACTAGGTCATAATGTGTCGTATCCAGCACAGAAATTAAAGCGACTGTGGTCGAGTCATGATTCCATTTATTGCAAAATCTAGTTATGTTGAGACGCCGTTGGATTTGCATGCCGAAAGTCAACGGGGGGAGAAGGGTGTCATTGAAAAAGTGATGAGGCGCCATCAAAGAAACAAGAAGACGTATTTTTTAAAACGAAGAAGAGGTGGAGTCATTTGTGTTGTTTAATGAGGGAGACATATGATGATAATTAGGGATGTTTACTTTATCTTTGGACACCCAAAAATAGAAGAGGATCCATTAAAAATGTTTACTTGAGCGGAAGAGAGCATTGACTATATTAAACTATAGAGACAAAGGATTAACACTTTTGTAAAGAGAAAACACAGCACTTGAATTGGATTGGATTGAATTGGAGGAGTGCTGGATTATAAATCAATTATTTTTACAATTTATTTAGTGAGATCATAATTGTGTTTGTAGTCCAACGGGCAGGATAATTGCCTTCCAAGCAATAGATCCGAGTTTGACTCTCGGCAAATGCATTTTTTTTTCTATTCCTTTATTTATTTCTGAATCTTCTTATGAGAAATTTGCTAAACAACGCTTATGATAAAAGATTAAAACCACAACAAATCCAAACGTTCAATTATTTTCACAGAGAGCACTGCCATTAGTGGGCCATCTCTCCCCACTCCATTGATATATTTTATTCAATATTCATCAACAAAATCCCAAAATATGACCAAAAGACTTTTTTTGCACGCATTAATCTCATAATCCTGGAGACGTTGTCGTCTTTTTTATCCGACAATAACAGCCCGGCTAAGTGTCTCGAATTTACGTATCTATTGCTGATGCATCTCATCCACTAATTCGATATAATTAAAAAATTCATATAATATCATAGGTATCATATTAAAATTTTAACATATCAAAATCATAATGTATCAGATTTTTAATATGATGTAAATTTTATATTATTTATATTAAAAATTTTAATATATCAAAAAATACTAAAATATTAAAAAAAATAAAGTTCATATCAATAATTTAAACTATGTTATTTTGATATTTTTAAATATATCAAAAAATTTCAAATTTATGATACTAAAAATTTTAATATAATAATATGTACCATATATTAAAATTTTCGATCCTTTTTTAATTCTTATCCTCACAGCCTCACCACAAGCTGACCGACCGTTGCGTTCAGTGGCACATCCGAGTAATTATGTCAAAATAAGGGGGTCTTTTATCGGATTGGATCAGGGTGGCTTTTCGTTTGGATTCTGGATCCCGTCCCCAGCCTGACACAGCTTTGTCGTCTGCTTCGCGCTCCGAGATGCCTCCGCGTGGCTCCGACGTGGGTTTCTCATGACGTGGCGCGTTGCCGTTCCCTTTTTAAGTTGCGCTTCTTACGATCCATCACCTCAAACGGTCGGATTCTTATAAAAATCTCATCTTTCACTTACTCTGTTCCATTCGATCGAAGAAGAAAGCGGGGATCGATCGCTAGAAAGGTGAGATCTTTGGAGGATTGAGGTATATTGGAGTTGGTTGCGGTGGAGGATGGCGGAGGGAGGCAACCGGAGACTGATGGTGGAGGTGTGCAGCGCCAGGAACTTGATGCCAAAAGATGGGCAGGGGACAGCGAGCGCGTACGTGATGGTGCACTTCGACGGGCAACGGAGGCGAACGAAGACGAGGATGCGGGATCTCAACCCGCAGTGGGACGAGAAGCTGGAGTTCCTGGTGCACGACCCAGAAACGATGACCGGTGAGACGCTCGAGCTCAACGTCTACAACGACATGAAGGGCGGAAAGCGGAGCACGTTTCTGGGGAAGGTAAAGATCTCTGGCGCCGGCTTCGCGAAGGCTGGGTCGGAGACTTTGATTTACTATCCGTTGGAGAAACGGAGCGTTTTCTCGCAGGTGAAGGGCGAGATCGGCGTCAGAGTGAGCTACGTCGACGAGGATCTTCCTGCGGTGCCGGAGGCTAAGCCGGAGGGTGCGCCGGTGGTGGAGGAGAAGAAGACAGAGGAGACGAAGAAACCCGAAGAGGTCAAAACAGAGGAGAAGCCCAAGGAGGCGGTCGAAGAGGCCGCTAAAACCAAAGAGGAGTCCCCGAAACCGCCGCCGTCCACCCTGGCGGCGGTCAAGGAGCCGCATCCTTCCGGCCTCAGCGACCTCGAGATTCGCCCCTTCGTCGCCGAGCGCGCCATTTCCGGCTCGTACGACCTCGTAGCTCGTGTTCCTTACCTCTTCGTCCGTGTCCTCAAGGCAAAGCACGGCGGCGCCGCCGACCGGCCCGTTTACGCCCAGGTCGTCATCGGCAGCCACAACGTGCGGACACGGACCACTAAATCGAAGGATTGGGACCAAGTGTTCGCCTTCCATAAGGGGGGTCTCGACTCCACTGCCTTGGAGGTATCGGTCAATGAGGAGAAGACTAAAGAGGGCGACGACAAGACTGCTGTCGCCGACGACATCAGCCTCGGTTCTGTGTGCTTCGACCTCGGCGAGATCCCGAAGCGATCGCCGCCAGATTCACCGTTGGCGCCGCAGTGGTACACCCTCGAGGGAGAGAATGATGTCGACGTGATGCTCGCCGTGTGGATCGGGACGCAGGTGGACGAGGCGTTCCAAGAGGCGTGGCAGTCGGACTCCGGCGGCCTCAACGTGCACACCCGCTCCAAGGCCTACCTCTCCCCTAAGCTTTGGTACCTCCGGCTGGCGGTGATCCAGACACAGGATCTCCACCTCCCTCCGACAGCGGATCCCAAGTCCCCACGTCCTGGCGGCGCCGGCGGACCAGAGCTCTTCGTCAAGGGCCAGCTCAGTGGGCAATTTTTTCGCACTGGAAACGCCCCTCTCATCACCAGCTCCAGTTCTGCCAACCCGACCTGGAACGAGGACCTCGTCTTCGTCGCCGCCGAGCCCTTCGAGCCTTTCCTCACCGTTGTTCTCGAGGACGCGACCGCCGGTGGCCAGGCGGTAGGCCACGCCAAGGTCCCTCTTTCTTCCATACACCGCCGCCTGGACGACCGCGCCGAACCACCCACCCGGTGGCTCAACCTCGCTAGCGACGAAGAGGGCCGACCCTACGCCGGCCGGCTGCAGGTGAAAATTTGCCTCGAGGGCGGGTACCACGTGCTTGACGAGGCGGCACACGTGGCCAGCGATGTCCGCGCCGTCTCCAAGCAACTCTCCAAGCCCCCAATCGGCCTGCTGGAGGTGGGCGTCCTCGGCGCAACCAACCTCGTCCCCATGAAGCCCATGGGTGGCGCCGGCGGATCCACCGACGCTTACGTGGTGCTAAAGTACGGACCCAAATGGGCGCGCACCAGGACCATCATCGACCAGTTCAACCCGCGATGGAACGAGCAATACACTTGGGACGTGTTCGATCCCTGCACCGTCCTCACCATCGGCGTCTTCGATAATTCCCGCTCCAAAACAGGTGAGAACAAGTCACCGCCGGCGAAGGACGCCCGAATCGGCAAGGTCCGCATCCGGCTCTCGACGTTGGACACAGACCGAGTTTACATCAACTCCTACTCCTTGATGGCGGTTCAGCCAGGTGGGGCGAAAAAGATGGGCGAGATCGAGCTGTCGATCCGGTTCAGCTGCCCGTCGTGGCTCAGCCTCCTGGCGACGTATGGCAGCCCGATGCTGCCGCGGATGCACTACGTGCGGCCGCTGGGGCCGGGGCAGCAGGACGCCCTCCGGCACACCGCGATGCGCCTCGTGGCCGCTCGCCTCGCCCGGTCGGAGCCGCCTCTGGGCCCCGAGGTGGTCCACCACATGCTCGACACCGACGCCCATGCTTGGAGCGTCAGGCGGAGCCGCGCCAACTGGGCCCGCGTGGTGGGGTGCCTGACCCGCGCCGCCACGGCGGCGCGATGGGCGCGCGGGGTTCGCACATGGGCCCACCCGCCCACCACCGCCCTCGTCCACGTCCTCCTCGTCGCCGCCGTGCTCTGCCCTCAGGTCATCCTTCCCACCGCCGCGCTATACTTATTCCTGGTGCTGATGTGGCGGTGCCGAGCCAGGCCGCGAGGGCCGGCGGGGATGGACCCGCGGCTGTCGCAGGTGGACGCGGTGGGGGCCGATGAGCTCGACGAGGAGTTTGACGGGTTCCCATCGTCTCGCCCAGCAGACGTGGTGCGGCTCCGGTACGACCGGTTGCGGGCCCTGGCGGGGCGGGCGCAAACTCTGCTGGGGGACGTGGCGGCACAGGGGGAGCGGGTGGAGGCGCTTCTGGGGTGGCGCGACCCCCGCGCCACTGGAATCTTCGCCGGATTCTGCCTGCTGTCCTCCATGGTGCTCTTCGCGGTGCCCTTCAAGGCGCTGGTTCTGATGGCTGGATTCTACTACCTCCGGCACCCGAGGTTCCGAGGCGACATGCCATCGGCCGGCTTCAATTTTTTCCGGCGGCTGCCGCCAATGTCGGATCGGATCTTGTAAAAAAAAAAATTATCACTGTTCCAATCTCGTTCTTAAATTAAAATAAACGCATTGGTTCGTTCGTTTAGTGGCAATCAAAATAAATTTAGAACAATTGGATGCTCCTGTTCACCGTCGAATAATATCATAATTTACGTTTATTATTGTGGTCGAAATGCTTGAACAGGGGGATCAACAGGCCACGTGCATTGCACGAAGGATAAGGCCAGAGTTGACATGGCGCCACTGCATTCACTCGTCGAGGATGACTTCTCTTCTTTGTTCCAGTCTGAGAGGCCTTTTCTCTTCTATGTCGCTTCAGCTCCTCCTCACTATTGATCACCATGGCAGCAGTTCATAGCCTGCTCACTTCCCTTCCCAACCAAGTAATCCATGCCATCTTGCTTGCAGCTAAATACGTATTCATCTCCACTTGAAGTCTTAATTCAAATCCTGCATGTAGTTTGCAGTCGCCGGCTCTGGCGTCAACTCCCGATCTCCTGTTTTGACAATCAAGGCGAGCTCTAAAGGCGTTTCGCTGGTGGAGAACGGTGTGCGCCAAATTGAACTCCAAAGTTATATTTTGATTCGATGCTACTGCAGTCTGCATATGAACATAAACATTTTAATGTCGTGTGTTCTCAACATTCTTTATTCTTTGTGTTTTCCTATACCTTTTGTGATGATTCAGGTGAATGAATGCACACCATCTGTTTGATACAATGTCTTGCATCTGATTCCAGAGAAGTCATCTCAAATGGCTTTCACTTGATTTCTGTGGCAACTATTTTGCAGGTTATTCAAGGAGAAGGCAGATTTTAGTTGGAGTTGGAGCCTTCGCCAGTATTTTTTCTTGGGAAAAAATAGCATTTGCTGAAGGTATGATCACTGGATGATTTAAATCCTATTCATCCTCTCTTCTAATTGGTTTCTTCGCAACATACAGAAGTTCCAAAGAACTACGAAGCTTTTGTGGATTTCATAGATGGATACACATATTATTACCCTTCTGATTGGAGAGTATGTAATAAGTAGATCTTTCATTGTTTAAACTTGCACTGAAGTTTCATAGCAGAAAAATGTCATCAACTGGTTGATTAAATACAAATACAAAATGCAAATGAGCTTGCAGGACTTTGATTTTATGGGCCATGACTCAGCATTCAAGGATCGTTTTGCAGCATTGCAGCATGTTAGAGTCAGTTTCATTCCGACCGAAAAGAGAGATGTCCATGACTTAGGACCTATGGAGGAGGTCATATTTTCTTTATAATGAGCAAATTATCACATTGAATTGTGACACGAACAAGTTGGAAGATTAGTAATTCATCGTTCTTATGAACTAACCCTTAACAGGTCATTTTCAATTTAGTCAAGAACGTATATGCTGCACCGAACCAAACTCCAACCATTTACGAAATGCAGGAGGTATATGATATCAACTCTATTGAGTCTTAAAAGGATGAGAAGGTAAGCAGGTATCGATTAATATGCCGAATAAATACTAATAGTTCTTTGTATCGCTTGCTGCAGCGATCTGCTGATGGAAAGAACTACTGGACTTTTGAATATGAGCTTGCAACTCCTTTCTTTGGTCGGACAGCCTTTGCAACCATAGCAATTGGCAACGGTAATACATCTCCACTTCTTCCAGCTTTACCATAAAGTTAAGGTATTCAAGGCTAACTCTTCTTTACCATCGATATACACAACAAGTTGTCCAATGCTAAATATCTAGAGCTTCAGTTTCTGTATTAATGTATATCACTGGTTGCTCTTCCATCAGCTGTTTATTACATAAACCAACCAGAACAACTTACATTGTGGATTATAGTTCTTGCTTTCTTTGTAAGAGGACTGATTGGATTTTGATTTCTTGGAAGGTCGATACTACACGTTGGTGGTAGGTGCGAATGAGAGGAGATGGAGTAGAGTTCGGAACAAGCTCAAGGTGGTCGCGGACTCTTTCAAAATTTTGGATATATAGTTTCAAAGATTCCAATGCTATCAAATAGAAGTAATATATTTTGTCTCAAAGACAGAACAATGGTATATAATAAGATGTCTCACATCTAGTTGTGTTGTTCACCACCAAACTCAGAATACCCAAGAGAAAAATCACATTAACGGCAGCCTAGGCTGACCTATACTTTGTTGATTCAAATGAGGAGATTGAAAAGAAAAACTACTATTAGCAAGTAGTAAATTTGTATAAAAGCATTCAATTATACTTGCAATCACAAAACTCTTAAAACTCAATGTACCTCACAACTACTCTGTCCCATGGTTGAACTCTCTCAGATAGCATCTCCAAGAATGTTGATCGAGCGCTTTCAGATTTGATTTGGACCAAAACTAATTTGAGATTATCGAAACTCTTGGAGTGCATTATTTGTAAGGACTCACTCTGATCATCATACATACGCGAAAATGGCAAAAATGGCTCCTGAAATTTAAATAAAAATTAGAGATAATTCAAATCAAATTACGACATTGTCGCTGCTTAAAGAATTATAATGTCCAACAACAAACCTTTTCATCTTTTTCATCCATTAAATGGAGTAAGCGGAAATTTGGAGTCTCCAGAAGAAAATGAAAGAACAATTGCATGGTAAACTCATTAAGAAGATGCAAATGGACCCTCAATTTCTTTATTTTATGAAACAATTTAAAGCTTTCTATCATAGACTTAGCCTCCACCTGAAACCCAAAAAAAAGTAAACATTCAATAGAGATAGAACAAGCGGCTAAAGTAGTAAATATGTTAGTTTTTGATTTGTTAAAGTGTTACATCTTTTGATGTGAAGAAAAAAAATCACTTATACACAGCTATATCTTGCTTGCCACTACTTCTTGAATGGGTATGTTTTAGCTTGGCAAAATTTAACAAAATATTTAATTTACAAATTTACTATTATTTAAAATGAGATTCAATGCTTCAACTACATGTTGTTAGAATAACTTTCCTACACAAAAATTGTTTGATTTAATAGAAGCAATTGAATCTTGGTCAAAACCAAAATCATAACAATTTTCCTAGGGTTGGGATTACTTAGGTGGAAAGTAAGTAAAAAAGAGTGGAGAGCCGAGAGAAAATGACACAAAATATACATGAATAGCTCATACTCCTTGTAGAATTTTGTCTTCCCCTCTTAGTTGATCAAATAGAACTCAAACTAGATCATAGTTGTCAAAAGCGCTCAAGGGTCTTGGGGTTTAAAGGGCAAAGTGAAGCGCACACTTTACGAAAAAAGCATAATAAACAAAAGACTATTATATCTAATTAAAAGTCTTTGAAAATTTAATGATCATAAACAAAATATTCTTTGATGAAATTATATATTATTTAAAAAAATTAAAACTAAAATTTATTAGATTTTTTTTTAATTTTTAATATATTTTTATATATTTAAATCTGATTTATATGAATTAATAAATTTTATTAGATTTTTTTTATTTTAAATATATTTTTATATATTTAAATTTGATTTATATGAATTCATAAAATTTATTAGATTTTTTTATTTTAAATAAATATTTTATATATTTAAATTTGATTTATATGAATTAATAAAATTTATTAGATTTTTTATATTTTAAATATATTTTTATATATTTTATTAGAATAATTTAATTATGTTCTATGAAAGGCTATTCGAACTATCCCATTTAAATTGAGAGTTGATTGAATTAATTAAATATTTAAACCTGTTTTACAGAAAATAAACGATCTGGCCTTGCGACCGTGACGCCGGCACCAGAAGCATCGCGGGACTCCTCTTGCACCGCTAGAAGGTTCCCGCGTCGAGCGTCGAAAAAATCCAAAGAACTTAAAAAAGGAAACTTCTACGCTTCGCGCAAAAGCGAACGCTTTCGCTTTTGTGCGAAGCGAACGCCTTCGCTTGCGTGGAAGCGAACGCCTTCGCTTGCGCGGAAGCGAACGCCTTCGCTTGCGCGGAAGCGAACGCCTTCGCTTTTGTGCGAAGCACACGCTTCCAAGACCTCGTGCACTTTCGAGGTCTCAGAAGCGCAAAGTTGAGTCTCGCTGCGCTTCACGCTTTGCACTTAAGCGAGCGCTTTTGACAACTATAGACTAGATATGAGCTAAAACCCTAAAGATTTTGTCATTGAAGCACAAGTGATTGCCCAATTTTATTTATTTATTTATCTTATTTTTAACCTTTTTTTATACATCTTTAGGGGTAGTGTTCTAAATGGTGATAGAGGCAACTGCCTAGGCAGGAGGCGATCATCAACCGCATCACCTTTGCCTGAGGTAGTATTTTAGGCGGTAACTCACCTCCTTCCGCCACCGCTGCAACCGTTTGCCACCGGGACGCGTCTAAACGTGTCACCTGGGCTCGGTAACGAATCCGGACGAGTCACGCGAGCCTGAACTCATCGTCCAAGCCTGACGACGAGCCTAGAAGCATCACCTGAGCCCAACGACAAGTCTAGACGTGTCACCCGGGCCTGACAACACATCCGGACTCGTCGCGCATCCCGACAACGCATCGAACTCGTCGCTCGACCGAAACAGGGTACGTGGGTAAGTTATAAGTTAGGATTTAATAATAATTATAGATTAATAATTTTAATCAACTCATAGCTATTGATACGGGGAGTATGAGAAGCCTCCACGTATACCAAGGAGGTCAAGAGTCTTGCTCAGATAGAGGTCAAAAGTAAGATGGAACCATTGGATCATCTCCTCTTCTTCCCAGAGAAGGCCGACCGCCAAGTCTTCTCGACCGGCCGACCCTTCCCAGTCTTCCCAGAGATGGTCGATCCACTGAGTCTTCTTCACCGGCCGACCCTTCTCAGTCTTCCCAGTGAAGACCAACTTCCTAGTCTTCCCAGAGAAGGTCGACCCGTCGAGTCTTCCTGACCGGCCGACCCTCCTTAGTCTTCCCAGAGAAGGCCGACCCGTCAAGTCTTCTCGATCGGCTGACTCTTCCCAGTCTTCCCAGTGAAGACCAACTTCCCAGTCTTCCCAAAGAAGACAAACTCACCGAGTCTTCTCGACTCATTGAGTCATCCCGACAAGCTGAGCCGACATTCTTCCCATTAATATTAATATCCTTCCCCTATGCCTCAGCTATCATGTGGACAACATCACGTGGGATAGCATGTGGGTTGTCAGAATGCGTGGAGTAAGCTGTGCTACATAGCGTGATCCCCAAATATCTCTACAATACAAGATAAGGGTGAACAATACAAAATAAGGGTGACAAAACCATCTGACACATGCGACAAGACATATTCTTTATCACACGCGTGACATCTTGTCGGCTGGACACCAATAAAAACCCCGCTCCCCGCGGGTCATGGTATGCTTTTCATGACGACATGTATCTAATTACAATATATTGTTCATCTTCTCCGGAGATCTAACTTAGGCGTCGGAGTGGAAGGCCAGGGCAGCCCAGACTCCCTTCTAACTACCCTCCTCTCTTTTTATTCTCCATAGGTTTCTTCGACGGCTCCCTAAGTGGCTCAGTCGGCTCAGTAACACTTGGAGTAGCGCCCGATGACTCTTCTTTAGCTCCGCAGGCTCCTCTGGCAACACCTCCTCCCTCCGGCTCGCGACGACTTCATCAACACCTCCTCCAGCTGTCCGGTGGCTCATTCATCGATATGTCTCAGAGCAAGAACAACTATAATTAAAATAATTTAAAAAGACTTAATTAAAGCCTAATAAAATTATCACATTAATTTAATTTTTTTATTTTAAATATTTAGATTAAATTTTTAATTTTTAATTAATATATTTTATTTAAAGTAAATATTATAAAGAATAATGATTATTTATAATATTATATATATATAATAGCAAAAAAAATTCAATCACCTATGCAAAGCCTAGCCTAGGTGGCCAAGGCGGTAAACCGTCACTGACCGTCCTGTACAACACTATTTAGGGGTTGCTTTAGTCACTATTTTCAAAAGGACAAAACTCAAAGAAGCTGTAACAAGAGTCTCCTTCTATTGTAATTTTCTGAAAAAATAGATTTGACAAGAATCGATAACCTACAGTTAAAAAATAAGAAGAGATCATAACACGTACTAGTTCAGCAGGAAGACTCAGAAGAGATATGCCTAGCTTTCCCACATTGCATAAACTCGAAGCTAATTTATAGCACCATCGAAATTGACATAAATAAACACAGACCAGAGAGGGTGCGTACACATGGAACTCTTCCAGATAAGAACTGCTTCCAATACATAAAGATTCAAGATTCGGACAATTGATATGTGTCTTGCTCAGAGTGCCTGTAAGGCACAATTTGCGAAGATTCAGTACTGGAATTTCGATAGCGGCATCATAACATTCTGATACATCCAACGACAGTTATCCTAGGTTAGGACAGCAAGCGAGCAGCCTTCTCATGGACTCCTCCGAGAATACCCCAACTGTAAGGGAAAGCTTCTTGAGATTGCTCAAGGCGATGTCTTCTCATGGACTTCAATCTCTGAAGTGAGGGTCATATTT
>JBBUKS010000002.1:496599-508533 GCA_038050645.1 Hedychium gardnerianum | reverse complement strand
CATACTAAGTCACTAAGTATTTTTAACCTACACTTAAAAATAAGAAGAGATCATAACACGTACCAGCTCAGCACGAAGACTTAGAAGAGATATGCCTAGCTCTGCCACATTGCATAAACTCGAAGCTAATGTATGGCAGCATTGAAATTGACCAAAATGAACACAGACCAGAGAGGGCGCGTAGACATGGAACTCTTCCAGATAAGAACTGCTTCCAATGCATAAAGATTCAAGATTCGGACAATTGATATGCATCTTGCTCAGAGTGCTTATAAGGCACAATTTGCGAAGATTCAGTACTGCAATTTCGATAGCAACATCATAAGATTCTGATACATCCAATGACAGTTGTCCTAGGTTAGGACAACAAGCGAGCAGCCTTCTCATGGACTCCTCCGAGAATACCCCAACTATAAGGGAAAGCTTCTTGAGATTGCTCAAGGCAATGCATTCGGGAGGAATATCAACCCGAGGCCAACCAAGGTCGAATTGTAAATCTAGTGTCAAGAGTGATGGACAATTGAACAGAGTGGAGAATATAGGAGTTTGCAGAGAATAATAGCATAGGTAGAGGGCCACCGCTTGAGCACCATGGGATTTGGCATAGTCAATCCAGGTAATAGGGTATAGATGGTCCAAGTTGATATCAAGAGAAAAAACAGCGGAAGAGTTTCTACGGGAGGCGATGAATTGATTGACAATCTCGTCGGCTCTCGACATGGCCTCCAGATGGAAATCTTCGTAATCAAAGCGGATGGCAGGGAGGGAGGCCCACGAGCTGCGCCATCGGCGGGCGAGGACCGAGGTGCGGACGGAGTTGTGGGTGGAGAGGAAGGAGAGGATGCGGAGGAGAAGGGAATCGGGGAGATTGCTGGTGTAGTCCACGTTCGGCGAAGGAAGCGACCGGGGGCGGGCGGGCGGGATGATCGCCCATTCTCAGCTTGGTGCGGCGTAGGAGCGATGGATTGACAAATAAATTTTAGGGCAGGAGAATATTTATAAATTGAATTAAATAAATATATTGGTTAATCAATTTTTTTAATTATAAAATTGAATAGAAACGTTTCGACCCAATTTGAACCGAGCCCAGCCCAATGGATAAGCGGTTTAAGTTTTACAATTTCAGAGGGTATTTTCATAAATTTATAATTTTGAGAAGGGATTTTGAAAAAGAGAATAATTCTGGTAATGTCTAGAAAATAACCTTTTGAATATGAGCTTGCAACTCCTTTCTTTGGTCGGACAGCCTTTGCAACCATAGCAATTGGCAACGGTAAAATATCTCCACTTCTTCCAGCTTTACCATGAAATTAAGGTATTCAGGGCTAACTCTTCTATACAATCGATATACACAACAAGTTGTCAAATGCTAAATATCTAGAGCTTCAGTTTCTGTATTAATGTATCACTGGTTGCTCTTCCATCAGCTGTTTATTACATAAACCAACCAGAACAACTTACATTGTGGATTATAGTTCCTGCTTTCTTTGTAAGAGGACTGATTGGATTTTGATTTCTTGGAAGGGCGATACTACACGTTGGTGGTAGGCACGAACGAGAGGAGATGGAGTGGAGTTCGGAACAAGCTCAAGGTGGTCGCGGACTCTTTCAAAATTTTGGATATATAGATTCAAAGATTCCAATGCTATCAAATAGTCTGATCCAACAGTTATTTGTTCATAGAAGGAATATATTTTGTCTCAAAGACAGAAAAATGGTATATAAAATTTCTCACATCTAATTGTGTTGTTCACCACCAAACTCAGAATACCTAAGAGAAAAATCACATTAATGGCAGCCTAGGCTGACCTATACTTTGTTGATTCAAATGAGGAGATTGAAAAGAAAAACTACTATTAGCAAGTAGTAAATTTGTATAAAAGCATTCAATTATACTTGCAATCACAAAACTCTTAAAACTCAATGTACCTCACAACTACTCTGTCCCATGGTTGAATTCTCTCAGATAGCATCTCCAAGAATGTTGATCGAGCGCTTTCAGATTTGATTTGGACCAAAACTAATTTGAGATTAATGAAACTCTTGGAGGGTATGATTTGTAAGAACTCTCTCCAACCATCATCTAAAAGTGAAAATGGCGAAAATGGCTCCTGAAATATAAAAATTAGAGATAATTCAAATCAAATATTGTCAGTGCTTAAAGAATTATAATGTTTAACAACAAACCTGTTCATCTGTTTCGTCGATTAAATGGAGTGAGTGGAGATTTGGAATCTCTATAAGAAAAAGAAAGAACAATTGCATGGTAAACTCATAACGAAGATGCAAATTGACCCTCAATCTCTTTATTTTATGAAACAATTTAAAGCTTTCTATCATAGACTTATGCTCCTCCTGAAATCCAAAAAAAAATAAGTAAACATTCAATAGAGATAGAACAAGCGGTTAAAGTAGTAAATTATGTGAGTTTTTATTTGTTAAAGTGTTATATCTTTATATGTGGAGAAAAAAATCACTAATACACAGCTATATCTTGCTTGCTACCACTTCTTGTACATGAATAGCTCAAACTCCTTGTACAATTTTGTGTCTTCCCCGCTTAGTTGATCTAATAGGACTCAGACTAGATGTGAGCTGAAGTCCTAAAGATTTTGGCATTGAAGCACAAGTGATCGCCCAATGTTATTTATTTATCTTTTTTTATACTTCTTTGGAGGGGTTGCTTTGGTCACTATTTTTGAAAGGACAAAACTCAAAGAAGCTGTAACAAGTCTCCTTCTGTTTTAATTTTCTGGAAAAATAGATCTGACAAGAATTGATAGCCTACAGTTAAAAATAAGAAGAAATCATTACACGTACCAGATCAGCTGGAAGACTGGGAAGAGATATGCCTAGCTCTGCCACATTGCATAAACTCGAAGATAATGGATGACACCATCGAAATGAACCAAAATGAAGATAGAACAGAGAGGGCACGTAGACTTGAAACTCTTCAAGACAAGAACTGCTTCCCATGCATAAAGATTCAAGATTCGGACAATTGATATGCGTCTTGCTCAGAGTGCTTGAAAGGCACAAACTGCGAAGATTCGGTACTGGAATTTCGATAGCGGCATCATAACATCCTGATAAATCCAACGTCAGATCTTCTAGGTTAGGACAGCAAGCGAGCAGCCTTCTCATGGACTCCTCCGAGAATACCCCAGCTGCAAGGGAAAGGCTCTTGAGATTGCTCAACGCGATGCATTCGGGAGGAATGTCAACCCGAGGCCAATCAAAGTTGAATTGTAACTTTAGTGCCACGAGCGATGGACAATTGAACAGAGTGGAGAATATAGGAGTTATCAGAGGATAGTAGTTTAGGTAGAGGGTCACCGCTTGAACACCATGGGATTTGACATAGTCGATCCAGGTAACAAAGCATATATGTCCCAAGTTGATATAAAGATAAAAAACAGCGGAAGAGTTTCTGCGGGAGGCGATGAATTGATCGACAATCTCGTCGGCTCTCGACATGACCTCCGGATGGAAATCACAGTGATCAAAGACGATGGTGGGGACGGAGGCCCACAGGCTGCGCCATCGGCAGGCGAGGACGGAGCTGCGGACGGAGTCGCGGGTGGAGAGGAAGGAGAGGATGTGGAGGAGAAGGGAATCGGTAAGATTGCTGAGGTAGTCCTCGTCCGGCGAAGGAGGCGGGCCGTGGAGGTGGTGATCGCCCATGCTCAGCTCCCAGTCCCACCGATGAAGCGATGGATTGACGGATAAATTTTAGGGCAGGAAAATATTTATAGATTAAATTAAACAAATATATTGGTTAATCAATTTTTTAATTATAAATTTGAATAGAAAACGTTTCGACTCAATTTGACCCGAGCCAAGCCCAATGGATACCCGGTTTAAGTTTTAAAATTTCAGAGGGTATTTTCATAAATTTATAATTTTGAGAAGGGATTTTGAAAAAGAGAACGAAACTGGTAATGTCTAGAAAAAAACCTTTTCCATCAGAAATTCTAGAATAGCCATTTCTCCTTTTTCTCCTCGCATCCTCTTTCTCTCCACTGCGATCGCGATGCACGAAACAGAGTTGCATGACCTCTCCGACGATTCAGATTATGCCGCCGCTTCCCAATACGCCGTACGCATCGACCGATCGGTCTCCGGCTAATCGTTCGTTTTTCCGGTTATCTTGTTCTCGTTTGATGTCTTATTTCTTAGTTTTTTTTGGTGTGTGTGTGGAATTAAATTAGGGTTCGACGAGCATGATGAGGATCGATTCGGGGAAGAGCATCACCAGCGAATCTGGTCCAATGGAGGTCGTTTATTTGAAAGACAACGTCGCGATCCACCCCACGCAGTACGCCTCAGAGCGCATCACCGGGCGATTGCTTCTTTTTAAGCAAGGATCCTCCTTGTTCCTAGTAATACTCTGTACTCTTTACGGAATTGGAGTTTGTAGTTTTGTATTGATGCTTGTTGCTTGCTTTAAATTCTGTTGTTTTAATTTTCATTGGCACATCCGTTTTAGTCGTGGATACCTTATAAGCCAAGCACTGATGCGGGGGCTGACTCTTTGTGGCAAGGTTCAAGCTCTATATCACTGGAAAAAGGTGATTTAAGCTGTTGTTTCTGCTAAAGAATCAGATGTAGTTGTATTCTTCTGTGTACTTAAGCTCTATGCTACCCGTTCATGTAGATAGGAATCTGTACACAGTTAAGTCACTTCCCCTGAGTGATGTGCATTCCATTCGGAGGCACACTCCAGCTCTTGGCTGGCAATATGTAATCGTAGTTCTTTCATCAGGTGAATTTTTATTAGCACATGTTTTTTTTGTCAAACCTGTGATTATCAACATAACTTTTATTTTGTTAAGCATCAAAGGGTATTTTTTTTATTGATAAAAAACAGCCTGGCTGATAATATACAACATTATTTAATTGTTCCATTTATCTATGATTGCACATGTGTAGGGCTTGCGTATCCTCCTTTTTATTTCTACAATGGTGGGGTTCGTGAATTTCTCGCTACTTTGAAGCAACATGTTTTTATCGTGAGGTCGGTTGTTTTTTTCTTTCTTGCTTGATTACCTCTTTTTTTTTCTCCCTTTAATCTTTTACCTTTTCTTTATTGGTATTGTCTAACCATAGTATCTGACTAGTACTAACAATTGACAAGTTTACTCATTGTTACAAATGCAAGACAGGAAATCGATACAATATCCTTGTTATACCAATACAATCTGAAAATTTAACTACTTTCTCAAGGATGGAATTGTGCACAAATAGTACCCTTGATTATTATCTAACTATATCATCATATGCAAACAGTTCTAGCCATAGGTTTCTTTTCAGAATCTTTTACACTGTTTTTCTTTCAAGAGAGAGAGTCCCTAGGAAAGAAGTCCAATCTTTAAAAAGGAAATAGGAGGGTGAGACGGAAGGAATGATTTCCTCATTTGTGTTTCTTTGGAAGGATTGAAATCAAGCATAATTCTTTACTGCTATTTCTTGGAGGTAAGAAAGACATATAAATTCTGAAATTAGTTTAATATTACTTTGAAAAAACATAAATGAGATTCATATAGAAAATTTATATATATATATATATATATAAATAAAATTGCTGATTGATTTGTTGAACCATCGCTTTCCACCTGCTTCATGGAAAATTGTGGTTGGTTATTTTTTTTCACCAACCAATTCTAATCAAAGTATGCTTATACAACCTAGTGAGTAGGCTAACATTTGATTGTTTGTGAAAAGGCCATCTTTATAAATCGTGTAACTATAGAGATTTAAAATCCATTAGTTTTAAAATACTTGATGAACAAGTTCTTTTACATTGTTACACAATGACAATGAGGGTGAAAGCAATGATAACTTGAAAGTTGTTTTCCATTTGAGAAAAGCATTTAATGATGAAATTTTCCTTTGCTCATTTTATTTACAACATCAAGATCATTTAAACATTATGTTATTTGATGGAATATTATATTATTATATATTTCTGAATATTAAAGTTGTTTCAGAAAAGAGAATTTTTTAAACATGTTTTATATTTTTTTATTTGTGTAAGACTAAAAGACAAAATTCTTCCTTTTGGAAGTTATGAAGTGTTCCAAGTGATTTCTTAAAAGAAGACTGACTGGAATTTAGCACGGAAAAATAAATGCATTTAAGCAAAAATTGTATGTGTTATTAGATCTTTATTTAGCCAAGGGTACTTATGTGTTAATAACGTACTAGCACTGTTGGTTAATTTTGCACCTTTTATTTTCCATTTGTGATGCAGGATGTGTGAGAAAAACTGATTTATGCAAGGACTTTGATGTATTTGTCAAAAAATTTAAACACTTGACACCTTTATCTCACGCCTATTATACATCTTCAGTTCTGATAAAACATTACTAATATGACTGTAAAAGAATAGCAAATCACATATTAACTTGCATAATTCGCATTACTATGCAAGTTACATTGAAAATATGATCTACAATGCAGTTTTATGCACGTTACCATTGTGTGACTGTGTTTTATGGTGTGGATGCTATTTTCAGGTCTGTTGATGATGCAAATGTTTTTCTTGTTAATGATTTTCAGGATCCCCTTCAGGTATGTCCTGCCGTCTAATTATTGAATTAATTGTTTTACATTTTTAACGAATTCATTGGTTTGCTAGTCATTGAAACTATTTGAGTATTTTATTTGCTAGTCATCATACCTATTCGATTATTTTATCACCATAACTGTTGTGGCCTATAAAATAGCCATTCGTTCGCATCATTCTTGTAATAGAGCAATGTGAGCTGACCCACTTGAGCTGCATTCCTTAGAATATATCTAGTTAAGAAACCAACATTTTATTTTCAATGGATTATTCCCTCTTTATTTCTTATTTTTGGTTAGTCTATTCGAGTCTGTTTTTTGGCAAGTCAGTAGTCATCTGACAATTACTAATCAGTTAAGCCAACTTTCTTTCCTTTCAGATAACTTATTTTTCTCTCTTTATCACATCCTTTTATTACTATCTCTAATTAGTTCATTTTCATAAGAGTCAATTTCAGTCTCCTATAATTTGATTATCTTCCCTCTCTAAGTTTAAATGATGCTGAATGACTAATGCTATTATACATTTACTTTGCTACAGTTAACATCTTTACCTTTCTGAGCTTTATATGTACCATTGCTGACTTTTGCAGAGGACCCTTTCATCTCTAGAGCTGCCAAGAGCATCTTTGCACAAACCAAGCAATTCATTTTCTTCGCTTGATGATTCAGAGATAGTAAATGGAGCTAACTATGGTGGTACTTCTTCTAGTATTTCTGAGTATACTAGGCGTCCAAAAAAGTCTCATGATCCTGCTCGAGATATCTCAATTCAAGTCCTAGAGAAATTTTCTCTAGTCACCAAGTTTGCCCGAGAAACAACTTCTCATCTATTCCGAGAAAATCATGGTGATTTCCTTAATGCTCATGATAAAAAACATGAAATTGAGTATGGATCTCTTAACCCAGCAATTAGTCCAGCTGATGACGAGAAAAAAACTACAAATGTGGTCCAGGTGGATTCAGATCCTTTGGAGGTAGATCATTTTAGCTACGTCCATTTATATGTATATTCAACAAATTTATTGTGATGCAAATAACACGTGTTAGCTATTTTATGAGTCAATAATTCTCTATTTGATAAGAAGTACACCAATGTCATCTCTGTATTTCATTTTCTTCACATGACCCTTTTTGAGTTATATTATTGCTAGACTTAATATCAAAATCTTGCATTGAACATCTTCTGAGCTTTTAGGGAATTGCACATATGATAAAGCAATACAAATTTGTTGAGTTACCCTGTACACTATTGGCTTCATGGATTTGATAGGTCCTGTTTGCTAACAGAGAATGGTTTAAATACATCACTATCTTGGTGTAATAATAGATTGGTTGACCAGTTAAACCTTGTGATATTGGTTATATGCTAAGCTATCACTGGAATTATAAATAACATAATTATCCTTTTGAGACTGCACAGCGACTTAGTCATACTCTTGAATCATGATAACTGGTTATACCCCATGTTATACTAGTATATATAAATATTTACTGATATAATATGGATGAATAGAATATCTTTTCATTATATATAAATATTAAAATGATGGGTCAGGTCAATCGAGACAATTCATATTTGATTGGCGAGGTTAACTTTCATAAACTCAGTTTCTTTGTAATTCGGATTAGTAGAAAACTGGACTGGTTTCGTGTGATGTAACAGGAACTCTTTAAATTCTTGTACTTCATCTTCACGTGTTGTCTAAAATGAGGAAAGAAGAAATTTGACTTGGATTTCCTCAGAAGATATTGTTCAATCTCTGAATTGAGGGCCATATTTCAATTACACTTTACTCTAGAAGTATTATGCATTGTAAATTGTAGTATAATCTTGTAAGATTTTTTTCCTTTTAGCTTGAGGGCCATATTTCAATTACACTTTACTCTAGAAGTTCTCTCCATTTCAACCATCAACTACGTCATCTTTCCTATGATGTGTTCATTTAAAGAAACCATTTCCTAGTATATGAGACATGAGTGCAAAAAGTCATGGATACTCAAAAGATAGAGCTGGTAGGGGGTTATCAAAAGATCAACTACACAGTTCTTACATTAATTTTTATTCTTTTCTGCATGATGACCTTGAATAATGAATTGCTTGGGTTGACTCCAAATAGTCTTTATACCTAACAAGAGAATGACAATCATATGCAAATATCACTTTAGCCCGTATACAAGTTATTTCCACTTGGTTTTTTACTAAAAAAAAACAAAAAGAAATGCCGTAAGTTAATGAGGTTGAGAGTTGAGACACTCATTTGTTCAGCCTGATTTGCATGTTACAGTTGTCTTTGATTATTAGAAAGCTTTATTCAAACAAAAGTGAGTTTACATTCGTATCATCAACATCATACTTAAATATGGTTTCGAGACAAGGATCCAATTTCCTCTCTACTAGGAATCAAAATGAGTCCTTTTCATTTTCTACTCCACTATGCTATTGAAGCTATTTTTTTTCATAATTAATTTGTATCTTTGCAGTTTGAGAAGTTACCTCTTATTTGGGGAAAACAAAGAAAAGATCCCTTGTCCCTTGAGGAGGTATGTCATAGCATTTACTTTTTAGCATCACGATCTTCTATGGTATGCTTACTGAAAACTTAATCTGTTTAATATGTGGTAGACTAAATGAATAGAATTACTGTAATAGTCCTCAAATGTCATTTTTTTTTCCTTTCCTTTCATGTGATCTTTAAACCCCTCATTATCATATCAAATTATGACTGCCACCACCCTATCCTCCCTACCTCACTTGCCAAATATCACCAATGTCAACCTTATGGCAAATCTCTAATGTCCAATGGGATTACAAACTTCCACTAATTCGAACAAGAGCCTTGAGTTTTCAATGTGATTTCAAACATCTGACTATGAGCCTGTGAATATCTGCTTGTGAATCATAACTTGTGTGCTTGAGGATTCCTTGTGACCGCAATTGGTTTGAAGCCACCAATAAATGACACACTTTTTGGAACTAAAATCTATCTCGAGGTTTCTAACTGTGTTCTATGGTGATAAACAATTTTTTTTTCTCTAGTTGCAAGGAAATCTACACCATCTTGAAGAATCCCCTCTCAACAAAAAGGATTTCTCATATAGATCTTGGAAGTGCTCCAATTAATTTGGCTATATATAGCATAGAATGTCATATAAGTGCTAGTATTAACTTTGATTTATTTATTAGATAATATTTCCTAATTTTCTTTCAAGAAAATAATATGTTTGTGTATAAATTATATGTAAATGTCTTCACTCTATGATAGAAAGGTAGGTCTTCGCAAGATAATTTTGCACAACTTAAATGAAGATGAGATTAGTTGTCTGTTTTCAATCCTGTGTTGATAATATTGATCATTGTAAACACAGTTTCTTTTGGACTTTATATTCTTATGGTGCTGAGTTGTTTGTTGGTGCTACTACTTCTATTGGATTCTTCATGTCACACTCAGTACACCATCTGGTTCTTTTTCTTCTGGTCCTACTGAATCCTATGTGCTTGCTGTGGTGAGTGAATCCTGGGTCACTGATGTTGAAGAGTCGGGGCTGAGCCATTTATCCTCCATATACTCACTGCAATTTAGCCAATAACCAATCCGATTGATGTTGGGAGGAATCTCTCCATTACACAGGTTGCCAATCCTATTGCTCCCACAAACGAACTGTCCAGGCTGCTATTTTCCCTCATTATTATTATTATTTTTGTGCAAAATATGGGTGATGTCTGAAAACTGTGAGTCGTTTACTTTCACCTTATAAACTGGTGATTTACATGGTTATATGTATACGGATGAGGGTGATAGATGTAGATTTTTCTTCTAAAAGTAAATTTTGCTTGTTTTGTGCCCAAAGTCTTTTATTTTTCTCATATTGTACTTGCCTTCTATTCTGATTGAGAACTAGTGCAAGCTTTCTCTAGATTTCATTTATTCTGTCAGTTAACCTTCAAGTTCTTGTGGCAGTGGGCATCTTTCTTTGATTTTGAAGGACGGATTATTGATTCAAAGGCACTAAAAGAGAGAATATTTTATGGTGGAGTTGAACACAATCTACGAAAAGAGGTGTGTAACACATCTATAAACGTGCCTCAATTTAAGACTTGAAGTTGTTTATGAATGCTTGGTCATTGCATTTACAACTGGAGTGCAGGTATGGAAATTCTTGCTCGGATACAACGAATATGATTCAACATATGCTGAGAGGGAATACCTTGCTTCAGAAAAGAAGTCCGAGTATGAAATGTTGAAGTCCCAGTGGCAGGTATGTGTTTTTTTTATATTGGAAGATTAGTATTCTATAGAATGCTGTTTTCACTATCTCTAGTTCTGTGTAGCCCACCAAATGTTAACTTAGGCTTCTCATCCAGCTGTGTTTGTTATATATCAATATGAACCGATCTAACCTATTATTTCTTTTTGGCTTGCTGGTTGTTGGATGAATCAGTATGGTAACCATAGATTAGGGATAGCTCCACTTAAATCTGCATATGCTCCTCTATGGAAACATCATTTTCACTTATGTTTCAATTTTAGTTGTTTTCCAAATCGTGATTACAAAAATTGATTAGCCCAGTATGTACCAACTGTATTAACCTGACCAAGCACCATGATGGCAGCTTCTATTCAGTAGGGTACAAAGCAACTCAACTCTTTCTGGAAAGTAATATCTGGCCACCATCTAAAACCTTGAATCATACAAATAATATAGAATAGTAATATCTGAGTGTTTTGATTCATACGATCTATTCTCCAATGTTCTTATACAGAATTATACCTTTTTTGGGGGGAAACGAAGCAGTAGCTAAATGTGTAGAGGGAAAAAGTTTGTTCACTAGTTAGGTAGTTGGTACCAGACAAGATCAGCTTACATGTTTTCTGATGAATCCTATTCTACAGTGAGGAAACTTAGCTATTATGTTTTTTGCATCTTTTTGTTTAGTAAAAATGACTTGATTGTTTTGTTTTTTAAACTTAACATTAATGTTACAATTATAGCTTCATTTCTTCCTATATCAGGTGCATCTGTGGTTTAGGATATTTATGTTGGGGGCATATATGATATCTGGGTCCCATGGTGGTGGGGGTGGATTACAAACTTGAATTGTAGTCTAGATGTCATATTTGTTTATTTTGTTAACATCTCCTTTTTGTGGGGAGTGGGGGAGGGTGGATTGATATTTTTTTTCTTTTTTTTTTTTTGAAATAATATTTCACGATGTTATGTATAGGGAAATTTATGTAAAACTCTTTTAAGACTAATCTATTTGTGACACTTACAGAGTATCTCTGCTGCACAAGCCAAAAGATTTTCTAAATTTAGGGAACGGAAAGGTCTAATCGACAAGGATGTGGTAAAAATTATAATCTG
>JBBUKS010000002.1:457066-496499 GCA_038050645.1 Hedychium gardnerianum | reverse complement strand
GCACAAGCCAAAAGATTTTCTAAATTTAGGGAACGGAAAGGTCTAATCGACAAGGATGTGGTAAAAATTATAATCTGCCTTTTTTTTCTCTGCTTTATTTAATTTAATTCAACATACATAAAATTAGTGCCTTATCGGGTGTGTGACATTGCCAAGGTGAGGACAGACAGATCTGTTGCGTACTTCGAAGGGGACGATAATCCAAATGTTATGGTTTTGCGTGATATACTATTGACATACTCTTTTTACAACTTTGACTTGGGTTACTGTCAGGTAAAATATATTTTTCATTTGGTTGCTAATACTCTATAGTTCTCTTTTAATACTAATTTTTTGGATAGTCCCACATCTCTATCTTTTGTGTTTTGTTTACCTGTTTGACCGAATGAGGATTTTCATCAAGTGACTAACTATTCTGGATTGGATTGGGTCTCTTGTGCCTTATCGGCTTGTTAATCTTCCAATGTGTATTACATTTAGCCTCTTCTTCCCAATGTTGCTTAAAATCTTGTTCTCTGATTATTTGTTGTTTCACTTTATTTTGGATATTACATTTCCTCAAATTCATGCATTTATATTTCTTGTATTCTCCATAACAACCCTTATGGCCATTTGGAAATCTCCTTCACGTTATGTTTCTGTTATATTTATTGTTCATTAAACATTTGATAAATGCCAAGTTAGTTGTTAGTGTTGTTTACTTCTTCTTTTTTTTTCAAATTCTCCTCTTTTTTAGTTGTAATTCCATGTGAGTCAACTTGTGTCCAAGGGCATTCTATTGCTGCTACCTTCTTAAAATACTTCATCGGTCTTAGAAAACTCACTGTCATTGTAAATTGCACCTGTGTATGCATTAGATTTTTCTTGAGGTTGTTTTTTTTGTCTTAGGCATACATATTTCCTGCTAGATTTCTTATTTTCTATCCTCAAGTTACTATATCATAAATGTTTTTTTTTATTCTTAAATGCGCTTATAGTTACTCTGTTGGATATATTGGAAGTTTGTTGTGGTAGGCATGCTTATTACCTGCTAGATTTATTATTTTCTACTCTAGTCACTATATCGTAAATATTACATTTTTCCTAGCTAGAGAGAAGCTTAACTGAACATTGGCTTTCAGGGAATGAGTGATCTTCTTTCCCCGATATTGTATGTCATGAAGGATGAGTCCGAGTCCTTTTGGTGTTTCACAGCATTGATGGAACGGTTGGGGCCCAATTTTAATCGTGATCAGAGTGGAATGCATTCCCAATTGTTTGCCTTATCTAAGGTACTTGCTCTAGCTTCAACCCTACCTTAAGCATAGAGCTTTCCTGCTCAGAAATATACAATATTGTTATTGATATCTGGTGCTTTGATTCATATGTTATGATTTGAAATGTTTGCAGAGTTGCAGCTTCATATTTATAAGAAACTATATGTATATCTTTGTATTATTTCCAAACGTATTGTATGTTGTGAGATTTATATCCTGAATTTGTTTGGTTGAGTGTTGGCATACTTGATCTTGACATTTATCTCCAATTAGTAACTAGGTTTTCAATGTTCTCTTAGTTACTGGAGTTTAGAGGTTAATGTTCTACTGGGTTAATGATTTTGAGTGCAAGGAGTAAGTGGAAGTGGGATGAGAACAAGGTACCTTCGGTTGTCCCTGTCCCCTCATACCTAGTTACGAGAGGCAAGAGAGAAGTAGAGTTGGACAGGCTTCTCTTGTGAGCGAGCTGAGACTTCCCTTGTGGCATTGGTAGTTGACAGTGCTCCACTTTGAATCTCTGAGGTATGCTACAATGGGGTCATGTGATGTCAAATGGCAATCAAACGAAAGATACCACCCTTATTCTTATTTTATCTTTAGTGCAACAAGTCAACACAGGCATGGAACTGTTCCAATTGGGGGCCAAATCTGACCTCATTTACTGGAAGTTTGTTACTATGTAATATTTTGTAATTTTCAACTCTCGGGGATTGTTCAATTTTATGTCAAATGGGAGCATTAAGCTTGTGCAGATTTTAAGAAAAGACTCAATGCATACTCAGACCCAAACTTGTATCAATTCCGCTTCTAAAATAAGTTGAGTAAATTGTGAGCACTGGTGTGTAGAGTATAGCAGGCCGTAAAAATAAAGATTTACAACAATAACAATGCAGTATATTTTCTCTAGTCTTTTCAAATCAATTATGTTCGATGACACAGGAAGATCAAAGATGGTGCTTTTCCTCTAAGGAAAATATCAGAGATTGGGCTAAGCTGTATGTGTTTGCAAGCCATTTCCTCCCATATGTCTTAATACAGATTACAATGCAGTATAATTGTATAAATTAAACGTGTGTAATCCAAAAATCTACCCAGCTAGGTTTAAAGACGATTAAAGAGTAAGTTATTAAAACAAGTTCATTCAATTAGAGTTTTAAGGTGCTTGAAAGTGTTAGGGATAGAAAGAAAGACCGAATGAATAATGTTTAATATAATTCATGTTGGTTTTGATATGTTTGTTTTTGCTCATATTTTTTGACCGCGGAGTTGCAAAAAGAAAATATGGTAGTATTGGTATTCTTGTTTACTTTCTGTTGCAAGCATTCACTTGCTGGAAAAGGATTGTGGTGCAGCATTGCTTCAAAAAAAAATTCTGTTAACTGTAGCCTAAAGTCCTTTTTTCTTGCTTTTTTCAGCTTGTGGAGCTTTTGGACAGTCCTTTGCACAACTACTTTAACAAGAAAGATTGTTTGAATTACTTCTTTTGTTTCCGTTGGATTCTTATACAGTTCAAAAGGTAATCTTTCAGTAAATATGTGATCCATAGCATCTTCTTTTGATGGGTTGTCATAGTTCTATGCATGATGCTTCGCTAGATTCTATTATTACCAAATTAAGATAGTTACAATTATCTTTATTGAAAATCATATGGAATTTTGCCGAAACTCTTCTCTTGTGCAACGCAACAAATTGATGTGGAATGACATCTACTAACCACAATTTGCTTTTGTTCAAGGAAACAAAACCAACTGAATCTCTTTCTGATTCACAACTTGTTTTCTCCATATCTTTCATTGTTGAAATAATCATGAGCTGTAATTATTCCTAGAAAATTACTTGACAGAGTACTTTGTGGTGAACTTTTTTGAGGCCAATAATTTAGATTTCTCATTTTCAGTACAATCATACGATATGTATATTACATATAATATATGTGTATATAGAGAAAGATGCTAGGGTGGGCTACACATGAATTAGAAGAGGCCTTTTTTATCCTTTTCTCCCTTGAAAGGATAAGCTTGACATTGTATTCTGCATTTTTTTTTTCCATTGAGTATTCTTAGATTAGGTTTTAGGAATTGGAAACTTGACACATTTTCTTAGAATGGTGTGTATATGCCATTGTTTGAATTCTAAATACAATGAATATCTCTTCTAAAGCTAACAAACATCGATCTATGCTTGATTCGCCTGTCTATGCAAAAATGTGGAATTTGAGGATGAATGATGATAGTTCCTAATGCTTATCTGGAAAGTTACAAGAGAACCATAAATCATGTCCCGCATTAATCGTGCAAAATAAGACTTCAAAATTGGCCTTATTGTAAAATGTACATTTATTTCAAAACCATTGGAAAAGCCTGGAGCAGTCTATGGTGCTGCTGGCTTAAAGTGGCTTTGCCAACATTTCTATTCTGCATCATTCTAAATTGAAGATTGCATCCTCCAGAATTATGTGCTAAAACCATTATTTTTCCAATGCATCATCTACCCTATTCGAGTCATTCATTTTTCATGTATATTTATTTTAAAAATGTTAGGCCTTCAGAATTTTTTTTTTCCTTTAAATTTCACACAGTAGCTATTGAACTGTGTTATAATATTAATTGGCCATTCCATCTCACCTTCTGTTGTGAAACTGCAGGGAATTTGAATATGAACAAATTTTACAATTGTGGGAGGTTTTGTGGACGCATTATTTGTCTGAACATCTTCACTTGTACATGTGTGTCGCAATCCTGAAGAGACACCGAAATAAAATCATGGGCGAGCAGATGGACTTCGACACACTCCTAAAGTTTATTAATGAACTCAGTGGTAGTATTGATCTGGACTGGACAATCCGAGAGGCCGAGGCATTGTGTGCCTGCGGCGGAGAGAATGGAGCCGCTTCCATTCCGCCAGGCACCCCTCCATCCTTGCCGATCGAAACAGACATGGGACTTTACCCTCAGGAAGACGAAGTATTATAGAATATATTTTCTTCCCTTGGTCATTTTTTTCTTTTTATTTTTTCCATCACAAATGAAACATGATAATTGAAGGCTTCAATTACTCTCCATTGGTGCATATATGTTTGTATTGTGTATAACTAGGTTTCTTGCCTTCGCGAAACTATATATTGCTTGTTTGCTTATTAAGATGTGTCATTATAGTTGAGAGATGTCCAACCTACTAAATACATGCATTAGAAGTCATTCTTGTTTGCATAATTACTCCATTCCTAACGAAATCCGATGGAATAGTTATTAGAATATCAATTCTGATAAAATATAAAAACTAAAACGTATAAATATATTTCTTATTAAAATGTAATTGTTTAACATAAATATGAAATATATCCTTTTGTCACCGCGCTTGTGGTGGGGAGCCGGCCCTTTTCTTACCGTCGTCCTCACACATTGACCCATATATTGTTGCTCTTATTCAATTTAAAAATATAACTAACAAATGATAAGTAATTAATTAGTGGTAAAATAATACTTCGACTTTAAATACCAATCAAAGAAGACGAATGAAAAAAAAGAGAGAGTAATTTGTTAAAGAATAAAAAAATTCAATTATAAATATTAGATTTGATGACCAAAATTAAAATTTTGAATTGCCTTTCAATTCAGAGTAAGTTATTAACATTTGATCTGCAGTTAATACTAGCCTTTAAATGCAAAACAAATGAAATAAAATACACAAAAAATATTTTCTGTTTTAAAGAATAAAATATAAATTTTAAATATATTACATTCGAAAAGTTCAAATTTGCACACAATTCTTTCTAAATAAAATAAATATTATTTTTTTAGTGCAAATAAAATCCTTCTATTTTGATTTTGGGAAAAATTGATATTAATTTCAAATTTAAATAAAAAAACATAAGAAGGAACAATTTGGGTCGGTTGGTTGATTCTGATAATTAACCACGATTCTTTATAGAACCTATTTTCTTGTTTATATATAAAAAAAAACGTCGAAATTTTATTTAAAAAGGTCGGTAACAACCGCTACCGCTCTCGCGGGCCCCACCGTTGGTAACAAGTGATTAACACACTTACTTACCCTCCGCCACACACGTGATTCATTTTTTAAAGCCTTCCTTGGTAGCACGTGACGTCTAACAAATGCACTCCCCGTATTGGTCCGTTTTTCCTCTGCGTCCCAACGGCTGCAAAAACAAGCCGCTCGGCCGGTCTCCTACGTGGCGCCCTCCTCGCCGTCTGTCCCTGGCCTCCTTGTCCGTTGCCGTGGGATCCACGCTCCAGTCCCACACCCCAGCGAGAACTCCCCTTGCGGTCGCGGTAGCATAAAAAGGCCCCGCCATCGATGAATCCCCAAGAAAGAGAGAGAAGAGGCCCAGGATTGGAGCGCAATCCGTGAAGCGGGATTACTAGCTCTCCTTATCCCATCTCTCTATCCTCTTCACCGACTCAGCCTCCATCTCCATCTTCTTCTTCTCCGCCAGATTGGTGTTCTGTGCAGAGAACAGAGGTTTGCGCATCTGTGAAGGTCCTCTCATGGCGCCCAAGTCTGGCCGCGGTAGAGGAAACAGAGGCAAATCTGAAAGGAAGAAGAAGGAAGAGAAGAGTACGTATCTGATTTGTTTTTATTGTTTTTTTTATTTAATTTTTTGTGGATTTTGTTTGGTTGGGAATCTCCGCCTTCAATGGTTGTTTGCCTATTTGCAGCGGTGCCTAGTGTTGTGGATGTGACGGTGGTCACGCCCTATGAATCCCAGCTGACACTCAAGGTACTTCTGCTTCATGCATTCATTCGCTCGACAATCTCTTTTTAGGGAAGAGTGATTGAGAAACTTTTCCTTTTAATTCAATTTTTACCTTTTGAATGGAGAGGGACGCACATCCTCTTTAGTGAAAGCGATTCGAATCTGTTCGACTGACGCAGTTGTTGGTTTGTTGGTGATTTGAAGGGAATTTCCAGTGATAGGATACTGGATGTGAGGAGGCTGCTGGGATCCAATGTGGAGACTTGCCATCTCACCAATTACTCCTTGTTGCACGCGGTACTAATTAAAAACCTTTAACAGATTGAGGAAACGAAGAGAGGGATCTCGCCCTTTTCCTTTTTGTTCATCGTTTCTTTTTTTGTTTGCCATGTCGATAGAACTGTAGAACGAACTGAGTACAACTGTAGAAGAAGCGAAACACGCTCTCCTTGCTGATTTATTTGATTATAAATTCACATGTGACAGGCACGTGGGCAGCGATTGAACGACGCCGTGGAAATCGTGTCGATCAAACCATGCGTTCTAAGAATGGCGGAAGGTTAGTGAATGACGTTTATTTCATTAATATTTATTTGCGCTAGTTGAAATAGTTTTCTTTATTGACTTGTTACATTTTATAATATTCATTTATGATCGAGTGGTTGCGATAGAATTTTTTTTTTTCTTATTAGTTGCGATAAAAAAAATTTGTTCTTAAATTTTGAGATAGATAGCTCTAATAATTGCAGCAAGTGAGGACCATCATTTAACTAAAGTCTTTATGGTAGGGTGTGTTCACCTCACTTATAATTTGCCTTATTTGTTGTGAACATTCCAACTACATTATCTTTCCGGCACAGCAAACTTTGCATAATTATGATAACAATTAATGTTCAAATCATTTAGGATCCAAGTTGGTGTAGCTCTAATATATAGAAAGATAATTGACCACCAGATTGCCTTTATAGTTAGTTAAGATATATAATAGAGTATGTTTTATTTTACCTTTGCCATGACTCCCGACAGGTTTCTGAATCTGTTGGAATCTGGATTTCTTTTTCTTTAAAATACTTTAATGATTTTCCTAGTATGTCTCTTTGTTTTCTTTCGTATATAAAGTTACATATTAATTTAGCTTCATAATTTGGTGAAGCAACCGGAGGAGTTTTAAATACTGGTTTTATAGTTCTATTTAGCAGACTACTTTTTTTTACCATCAGATGTCCTTAAAAATGCCATAACTGAACCATGAGTGTTGTCAGAGCTACATATAAACACAAGAGTAGCATTAAATATCTCTATTTGTTAATGCTATCTAATAGTTAAGCATCATCAATTTGCCTGTGACTTCTTAATTTCTATCGCAAATTGGATTCGACCAGCCAATTGAACCGATTCACTCAGAAGACAAACTGAAAAACTCCAATCCACCTGTCCACTTTTATTTTTTTCTTTCACGACAGAAGCGGCAGATGTTATCTACCGCACCCACCACAATGTCGCGATCTCATGTTCTTTGTCAATTTTCTCCCAGTAAATTGCTCCTTTGTTCTCTGCCCGTTAGGTTGCCAATTCAGCACCCAACCTTTGCTCCATCCCAAAATGAGTCTCATGTGAGACAAATTAGATTTGAGGGAATCTAGTTTGATTAAAGAAACTACGGAATGGAATATTCTGAGTTCAACAACGGATGGTAATAAAAACTCCAGTTGATGCCATCGTTAACTTGCTTATTAATAATTTGGGTCCATTCAGCTTTGTCGTTCCATACATTAATAATCATTGTATGACTTTGTGATTATGGGTCTGAGTCAGTCCAATCCTTTTCTGCGGAGTTTCACATTGGCAAAAATTTAGTGCATTTAATTGCCCTTCAAGTGATTCACGATCGCACACGCTGGCCCAACCTTTTTCACGAGTAGAATTATTTTGTGTCCAAAATTTGGATGCGTGTTTACTGCATAAAATGGTCAGCCTAGACTTTGTCGCCGAGATTCTCGGGCGCATCAAATCCGACGGCATCGCCATCAAATATGCAATTCAAGCTCAACACTTTGTGCTATGCTTGTCCTTTTCCAATCAATGCCTTCCTGGACCGTGTTTCCTTTCTCCGCACTAACGACCAATCTTACAGCTCGGACTTCAATCGAAAATATACTTTGAGATTGTATGAATTATACCGGCGTTATATTTCTATTTGACTGTTTCAATCGCCTAATTCCATTGGAAATTTTTAGCTGCACGTCATTGGAAATTCCATTGGGTTCATCGTGAACTGAATACAGAGATTCGGTCCAATTCGTTATACTGTTGCTTGACATGACTATTATGTTAATTAAACTTTAGACGCCTCTGAACGTTGAACGTAGCAAAAAAACGTAGCAATTGTATTGTTTTCGGTTGACTTTTCTTCTCCGTCCTCCAATGGACCGAAAAGAACGCCACTGGATAGTGAAAGAGCAATAGGTTTAGCCAGACAGCAACTATCAGGTAGTAGTCATGTGAAGTTGACATTTTGATAATGCTGCACCTGAATCATGTAAGTTTTTAAAATGCTCAAATTAAATTATACACTTTATTTTTTAAAATTACTAAATTATCTTTCTACCTTTCGTCTCCCTTTGCCTTTTGTCTGGTGCTTGTTTGGTTAGCAAACGCTCGAACAAACAATCGCGAAGAGCTCGCTGTAAAGTTACAATAGAACTGATTGTAAAATCATGATTTAGTTGGCCGTCAAAATCGCCACATGGTGGACATGAGGCCACAAGGTCAAGTGGCCACTTGACCTTAATTCCACGACCGACTTAGTTGCTTGATAGTGAGTTTGCGGTTGACTGGCAAGGAAGGCAAAGCGAAGAGAGATATTTTGGAAAATTATATATGATTTGAATATTTAAGAAACTTAAGTGGGTGCTTGAGTAAATTGCCGAAAATTTTATGCCCCAGCTAAACTGCCTACAATTTTTTTATTATTTTCTTAAAAAAAAAACAAAAAAACTAACTTGATTGGTAGCTTCCGATAGAACGAAAAGCAGGTTGAGTAAGGGTGTGTGTTATGTCTAACCGTGCAGAGCAGTACGCCACAAAGCAACAGGCCGTTGCGCACGTGCGAAGGTTGTTGGACATCGTAGCCTGCACCACAGCTTTCGGAAAGCACAAGCAGCATCAACATCAGCAGCAGCCTCCTAATGCCTCCCGCCCAATTACTGCTCCGATCCTGGAAGCTACAGTTCCTGCCATTTCCGACAAGTTCGACATGGCGGCGATCCACGTGCCTCCTAAGCTCGCCGATTTCTATGATTTCTTCTCCTTCTCCCATCTCAGTTCTCCAATTCTGTGTAAATTTCCCTTCATCTGCATTCTCATTTTCTTAGATTTTTTTTTTCAAGGGGATTCTAAGTTTGCTTTCCCCCCGTTATTTGCAGTTCTAAGGAGACGTGAAGAAGGAATTGCACGGGAGAGGCAGGAAGGCGATTATTTCGAACTAGAGGTGATTTGCATCAGGCATTCTCAATAATGTGAACTGTTTGATGAATTGATTCATTAACAATGAACTACATGACTTGGTACTACAAATGTTGGCATATTATACTCTGTAATGAATAATGTTAAGGAATCTTTTAGTTCACCATATGCTTCAATATGAAAATAGCCTCGGAGATTGTGCAAACCTGCAAAAAATTGCTGAAAAGCTACATTCATTTTTTATGGTAGATTGCCACAATCTAAATCTATGACAACCATTTATGTATTTCGCCCTTGCTTATTTATTGATCTTCTATGGAACTATGCATAAATTCAATGATTATTTATGTTGCTTTACTTTGATGATTTAAAAATTCACCAAAGCGATGTATGGCACAAACCTCGATTTTGCAACTTTGATGTCATTTGGGGGAACAAAAATGGTTATGTACAGATATACGAAATTACACTGAAATAATTGATTTCCTCTTTGAGTTGAATGACGCCATTTATTGTTTGTACAGTTTGAGCCTCTTACCATCAATTGAGCTTGAAATCATCTTGATCTCACTATAAAGGAATTGCTGCGGTTTTGCAGGTTAAAGTTTGTAATGGTAAGTTAATAAATGTGGTGGCTTCAGTCAAAGGGTTTTATACTACTGGAAAACATTCTGTATTATGTCATTCCCTTGTGGAGTTGTTACAGCAACTTAGCAGCGCATTTTCAAATGTAAGTAACTCCACAATTTCATAGTGTATAATACCAACAACTCTGTTTCTTGCTAAATGTTTTTCTTCCCACTTGTAGTTTTCCATTTATAACTTGATCTTATTTTTTTTATAATTATCTTCTTTTAGTGCCATATTTGGAGGATTTCTTCTGTTTAATTTAGCAAATAATTGTTGTTAACACTCGTATCACCAATCAATTTCAGGCATACAATGCATTGATGAGAAGTTTTGTTGAACATAACAAGGTCTAGACTCCCAATCTATTTCTATTATGGCATCAAAAACTAAAAGTTGCTTTATTTTCTTGTAGAACTTTCCTTCTAAATTTTATATATTTTTTCCTTTTCACAAATTTTCAGTTTGGTAATCTGCCATATGGATTTCGTGCAAATACATGGCTCGTGCCTCCTATTTTTGTGGACTCTTCTATGACGTGTCATTCTCTGCCTGTGGAAGATGAGAAATGGGGAGGAAATGCTGGTGGTTATGGCAGAGATGATAAGAATGTCCATAGACCATGGGCAGCAGAGTTCTTGTCATTGGCAAAGATTCCATGTAAAACTGAAGAGGAAAGGTTGATCCGTGATAGAAGGGCATTTTTACTACACAATGTATTTGTTAACACAGTAATTTTTAAAGCTGTCTCAACAATTCAAAATATCATGAACAAGAAAGATTTGTCTACTTCACAAGGCTTAAAGCTACATGAAGAACAAATAGGGGATTTTAGGATAGTTGTAAGACTGGATCACAATAATGCTAGTATGAAATCAGAGAACAAAATTGATGGAAGTCAATTACTTAAGCTTTCTGTTAAGGAGGTTGCCATAAGGAATCTTCTGAAAGGGTTGACTGCAGACGAAAATGTTGCTATAAAAGTAAGATTTTCACTTTATGAACATTACCAACTACTTCATCTGTAGTAATCACTGAGCTGAGGTAGTTGTTTTGCAGGACACTAGAGCTTTAGGCGTTGTCATTGTTAAACATTGTGGCTATACCGCCACAGTTACAGTTTTACACTGTGAGGAAGTAAATAGCAATGCAAAAAAGAGTATTGTTCTTCGAAAACCAAATAACATTGATGAAGATGACCAACCAGAAGGAGGTGCCAATGCATTGAATATCAACAGGTATTTTATTTCTAAACTTTGTTTGACTGAAGAATCACTCCTTTAGCATTTAAGTGTCAATGCTTTGATCATTGTATTGAGATTTTAAAATCAAAGACCTTGAAAGTTGAAAAATTCAATTCAATTCTTGTCATGTCAAAAAGTGTAAATACCACAGGATTGGATTTTACTTTTAGTGTTTCCTATGTTCCTAATGCATCATCAGTGAAATTTCATTGTGATTTTTTCCTGTATTTTTCTTTTATTATTAATTTTTCCAAAAGATCGCACATTTCTGATTTTTTGTTTTATTTTTCGTAGATAATTTTCTATTGTTAGTATTCTGTAGCTTCCTCTACTTTGAACTCAACATTGTTAAGTATATTTGCAGCTTGAGGGTTTTGCTACCATTGTCATCGTATACAGAATCAGCAGGGGGATGCCAATCTTCTGTTTCCAACTTGAATGATGTCAAAGCTGCAAAGTCATTAGTAAGAAAAGTTATTAGTGATAGCTTACAAACATTAGAAACCTTATCTGTATGTAAGGAGAGGTATATCAGATGGGAGCTCGGTGCTTGCTGGTTGCAGCACTTGCAGCAAAAGGGATCATTAGAAAGTACTGAATCGAAAGGCAATAGCACAGATAGTTCGGATGAACCTGTTATCAAAGGACTAGGGAAGAAGTTTGGAAAGTTAAAAAAGTTAAAAAAGAAGACGGGGAATGCAGATAAGAAAGATGAGAATGAAGGTACAAATTCTGGCAACAAACTTGGAAGAGAAACAACTAATTTTGAAGAGTTGAAGCAGCGTGAATTGGACCAGGAGGAACAACTAAGGAAACTCCTACCAGAAGAAGCGTTCAACTTTTTGAAAGATTCAGAAACAGGACTCCATAAAAAGGTAAAGTCATATTCATATACACACACACACACACATATATATATATTCAATAATTGAATCCCCTCTTTCTCTTTTACAAAACTATGTGCATTAAAGCAAAGTATAAAATATACTTAAAAAAATTTGGCAATATAATTATAATACGAGGAATATTTGAAGACATGACAAATTATGGCACGGTGATGAATTTCTTTAAGAAAAAAAAAATAACCAGAAGAAAGAGAAAATTTTGAAATTCAGTTAATAGAAAATAATGAATGTTACATGGCATTCTTCAGGAATATTTATAAGTATTAATTTTTGATCATGTATCAAATGAATAGACTTGTTAGCGACAAAAAAAAAATGTACTTGAAAATAATTCAATCATAGATAGTTTTTTTTTAGTCTTTGACCACGAGGTGTCTCAGCATCACATTGGATGTAAACCCATCCCTGGTCATGGTGGGATCGACAAGGTGAATGCTTTTTAATAGTACGGTTGTATGGATTAACTTTGTCTAGGAATCCTCCACATCTTGATCACTTGTAACTAGAAAAAAAAACTATTTGTATAGATATATAAATAACGAAAGATATACCAATGAACCTATCATTATTCTAAAGAATCTTTGATAATGGTTGCAAGTGTATATACTCTATAAGAATACTATATTAAAATTACACTATTTTATATTTTCTGACTTCAGTGGGGCTCAATGTATACCTCACTGGATATGTATATATCCATGTATGTAAGAAAGGCAGATTCCTTTTTGCTAGGGTAGCACGGTGACTTCTCGAGCTGGAGAAGTAATAACAAAGTTTTTTAGTCTTGATTTGATACTTTTATCTCATAGAAGAGTTACATGTAAAGACAATGAGCAAATTTTGTCTCAAACTTATATTACTTACCTTAGTGTTGTAAATAAGGAATCACTAATCAAATCCTTTTTTCCCCTCATGAAACAGTCAATAGAGGAGCTCACCAAGATGGCACATAAATTTTATGATGATATTGCACTTCCAAAGCTGGTAATCTATTAAATATTAGACTTTGGTAAACAAATTACTCTACTTTAATTACATTAAGTGCTATATATATCATGGGAATTGCTATTAATGTAGGTGGCAGATTTTGCATCTCTTGAGCTTTCTCCAGTTGATGGAAGAACTCTTACTGATTTCATGCATATACGAGGACTTAGAATGTGTTCCTTAGGAAGAGTGGTGAGAATCACTAATCATATAACATGAAATCACCACATACTTAAGTTTGTGCAAAGATGTACCACTTATATCACCATCTTGAAATTACAGGTTGAACTTGCAGAAAAGCTCCCACATATTCAGTCAATTTGCATTCATGAGATGGTCATTCGTGCTTTCAAGTACATAGTTCGTGCAGTTATTGCTTCTGTGGAGAACTTACCTGATTTGCCAGCAGCAATTGCTGCAACTTTGAACATTTTAATGGGTACACCAAAAATGGAAAATTTTGACAGTGACATGACTAATGCGCATAATCTGACAATAAGGTGGATACAGACCTTCCTGTTGAAAAGATTTGGTTGGAAGATAAGAGATGAATTTAACCACTTACGTAAGTTTGTAATACTACGAGGCCTTTGCCAGCAGGTAATTAATATTCCACTATCAAGTATCAATTGGTTTCTAGGATGTTCTCAAGGAGTTACCTGTAAATCATAAATTTTATGATACAGGTGGGATTGGAGTTGGTTGCCAAAAATTATAACATGGACGCCCCAAACCCATTTGAGAAGTCTGATATTATCAGCATTGTTCCTGTGTGCAAAGTATGCCATGAAAGTTTTTCATTTCAGATACTACCACTTTGTTCTGGATCATTTATGAAGAAACCCACTAATGGGTCATTTATGAAGAAAACCACTAATGGATCATTTATTTTTCTTGTAGCATGTGGTTTTATCTTCTGCTGATGGTAGGAACTTGTTGGAGTCATCAAAGGCAGCTTTGGACAAAGGAAAGCTCGATGCTGCTGTAAGCTTTGGAACAAAGGTGGAAATTATTTACTCTGGTCTAATGCATATACATTTATGTATTGTGCAGAAAATTGCATATGATATGGACCAAATTTATTTTGATCCTTATATCACCATTTGGTAATCACCTAATTTTTTTGTATTTGTTACTGAAGGCACTTACTAAAATGATAGCAATTTGTGGTTCATATCATCGCTTGACTGCTAATGCCTACAGTCTCCTAGCAGTAGTGCTATACCATACAGGTGATTTTGAACAGGTACTACATCTGAACAAGTTTTATGATATGTAGTTGATGAGACCTGAGGGTTTTGGTAGATTTTTCCCACTGTTCCAATTTTACTGTATTTTGAATATAACTAAATAGATAAATGTCTAATCAAAGTCTTTCCTGCAAATATAATGCATTAAGCTTTGAAGAATTATTAATAGTTTAAATATTGTAATTAGATTGGTCTTTTATGTGCATTTGTTATGTAGTCTGTGGTATAATCATACATTCTTCTCCATAGGCAACAATATATCAGCAGAAGGCACTAGACATTAATGAGAGAGAGCTTGGACTCGACCATCCAGATACCATGAAAAGTTACGGGGATCTTTCTGTTTTCTACTACCGTCTCCAACACAATGAATTGGCTTTGAAGTAAGTCTTAAACAATATACATTCATTTGGAAAATGAACAACTTGAGCAAACACTTGACCATTCAGAATTTAGATCATATTCTTTATTTGAATATTTGCTTTTGTCTTTGTAATCTTTGCTTAATTAATGGACTAGTTCTAAGTGGAGGTTATAGAACACAGCTGTACTTTTATAGGTTCAACAATATTGTTGTCGAATACTTATCATTTTTTTTCCATCAAACAAAACTAGGTATAAAAACCTTGGACCAGATTGAAAGATAATGCAAGCCAAAAAAATGTGACCTTTGAACAAACATGCCCATATTTGTCTTTCACAAAATAAACAGTTAACAATATGATAAACTTTATATCGAAGTTATCTTTCCCTTAATATGAAATTTTATATTTTTTTTTTCCTGAACTAAACATATACTGGGTCTGACATATGCATCTGCAGGTATGTAAAACGAGCACTTTATCTTCTTCACTTCTCATGTGGACTTTCACATCCAAATTCTGCTGCAACATATATAAATGTCGCAATGATGGAAGAGGGAATGGGAAATGTCAATGTTGCACTTAGATACCTCCATGAGGCCCTGAAATGCAATAAAAGGTTACTAGGGCCTGATCACATACAGGTCTCTCTCTCTGAACGCCTGATAGTAATTCGTAACTGTGATAGTTGAGTTTCTTCATCATAAATTATACTGTTTCTTTCCAATAAGAAAGAAAAATCAAGTACACCTACATGATTAATTTGCCAAATTCTGGAACATCTCATATATTTGATCTACTGGTTAATGAATTATATAATGTTAGAATTACATGTCAGCTGTCAACTGGAACTATAATCACGCTATCTATTAAATTTGTGTAGACTGCTGCAAGCTACCATGCTATTGCGATTGCCCTCTCCATGATGGAGGCCTATACACTCAGTGTGCAACATGAGCAAACCACACTGCGAATTCTTCAAACCAAACTTGGACCAGAGGATCTTCGCACTCAGGTTGTTCTCTCTTAATTTTGTATGTTATATAATGCATATTTCAATTTGATCAATCTACAAAATGAAAGATATGTGGTTTAATGCAGGATGCTGCTACATGGCTTGAATACTTTCAATCAAAAGCTTTGGAACAGCAAGAAGCCGCTCGAAGAGGCATCCCAAAGCCTGATGCGTCAATTGCTAGCAAAGGTCATCTGAGGTAAAAAAGAAAGTGTTATCATTGATACATTTTTTCCTTATCCAGAATGTTGCATTCCAGATTGAGAACATTCATTTCACAGTGTTTCAGATCTACTCGACTACATAAACCCTGATCAAGATTCAAAAGAAAGAGACAGGAGAAAAAAACAAGGAAATTCAAAGGTAAGTATTTTCTCCAGTATATTTACAGGGGCATTCCAGTAAATTAAATAAACTCATGCTTCTAAGCTAATCATGGGATTTGTAGGAGCAAATTCTAATTTCTTTTTTTTTTGGAGTTGTCAGAAATAATTCACCTCTATATAAGTTAGCATTCTGGAGTTGTGAACTTGCAGTCATAAGATTTGTGAACTATCTTATTAGGGAGTGAATATTTGCATTCTGACCTCCAGTAAGGAAGTTGCCTGCTTGCTTATATGAGCCTAATAATTATTTTATTTGGTACACAAATTCCAGTTTAGAGAAGCACAGTTCATCCAGCTAATTTAATTCAACATGCCAGACATTCTCGTCAGTGCCAACAATAAGAAGCTACCTTACTAAATGAACATGGAAAATCACCAAATATACATGCTTACCTTATGTTCTAGGATGTTGCTCATTCTCTTCCATCTTAATTGTGATCTCAAATGAGTTTTCCTTGTGTCTTATTACATGAGATTTGACCGTTGTCATTCTATCATCATGACATGTTAAATTAGTAAATCACAAGAAGAGGTTACTGTCTTGTGCCTACAAGAATGATATATATGAAATATATTGTAAATTAAATGGATCGTATGATCTCTCTTCAGTGGCAAAATCTATTCATTGCTTCACTTATTCCTTGAGATAACCATTGAACTTCATTGATAATTTTGAGTTGGTTATCTTTGAGTTTCTTCAGTTTCCTATCTACTTTTCTTGAATTTATTCTCAGTGGAAAATTCACATTATTAACTGATGCAGAACAGCAGACCCAGTCATGAGCAATCCATCAAATTCATAGAAGATGCTCAAACTAAAGGAGAATTATCACACATTGATTCTGTAAAAGAAGAATTGAATCAGATGAGAAATGAGGCTGACAATCATTCAGATAATTCAAAAGAACACAACAGTGTAGTCCTTAGTGATATCAGACAGGAAGATGCAATATCTCCTGCCGAATCTGCTGAAGAAGGTTGGCAAGAGGCAACCTCAAAAGGACGTTCTGGATACACGAGAAGAAGTTTTCGCTCCAAAAGGGCAAATGCCTCTAAAGAAACATTAAACAACTTGCAGTCAGCAAGCTTTGCAACTGCTGGTTTTAAGAAACGTTTGCCATCATCACCAAAATTACCAACCAGAACTACTGCAGTTGATGCTTCTTACATGGAAAAAGGTTTGACGACAGGAAGCTCAAATAGTGGAGATGATATAAATAAATCACTCATTAAGACTCTTGAAGCTGATGTTACTTCAGAACAAACTGATAAAGTCAGCGGCTATTCTAGGCTTGCCATTGTCGCTTCAAAGTTTGTGTCTTACAAAGACGTAGCAATTTCACCACCAGGAACACTTCTGATGTCAAAATTGGAGCAAGAGGAAGAGAATGAAAGTGGTGACCCAAAGGAAAACCCTGACTTGGTAGAGATTTCAGAGGACGAAATCAAGAAACAAGAAAATGCCTCACAAGAAGAAACATTGAGCAACGATAGCGAAAGGGAGGCTCAATCAAGTGATGGGAACACATCAAATTCAACAGAAAAAATGGACACTGATACAAATCAGGAGTTGACAACCAAGATAGAAACAACAAATGGGAGTAAACTTTCGGCTTCAGCTCCTCCTTTCAATCCAGGATCATTATTGTCTATGTCTCATCCATATAACTCAGTTGCTACTGGAGGATGTTATGACTTAAGAGTTTCTCAACAGATGATGACTCGATCATTTGAAATTCCTTCAACTCAATCTGTTAATTCCAGAGTACCATGTGGTCCAAGATCAACACTGTACTACAGGACAGTTCATTTTTCCCGTAGGAAACCTTTCCATTCCAACACCCAGAAAGTCTTTACAAACAGAAGCAGACCTACGTCTACCATCATGAACCCTCATGCAGCTGAATTTATGCCTGTAAAAGTTTTGGAACAACAAGATCACTCTGATGCTATTCCCGCAATACAAATTCCTACAACTGAAGGGAACAAATCCAATGATCGAACTTCTATAGTTCTTGAGGAAGATAAATTGGAAACTGATGAAGGAAATATCAAGAGGACTCAACTTAATGGAGCACAAGATTTGCAAAAGAAATGTAGAGTGAGGAAGAGTTCGGCAACTTCGAAGAGGACTGAACTTGCAAGGCAAATTCTGCTCAGCTTCATTTTTAAGTCCATAAGAGATAGTTTCAGGTCCCCAGCTGAAGCTCAGGACACTGTCAACACACCTAATCATAATAGAACAAGTACAGGGAATACTACCAGTGTAGCTAATCCAGGTCATGGTTCTCAACCCCATGCTCATGGATCACCAAAACGTACTGAGAAGATTCAAAGCCAGGACACTGAAGGATTTACCATGGTCTCAAAGAGAAGAAGCAAACAGCAGCAACCCTTGGATGTAGTTCATGGTCTGTACACTCAACAGTCTATATGTGCGTAGGTGAGTCTCGAAAGATTTTGAAGCAAGCACTCAAAGATCTATAAGAATATTCCTTGCGAATGATGAGTTTTGGAAATAAATCTTCCTCCCAATCAGGGTTGTAGAGAAGTGCCTTTCAACTCCAAACCAAGTTTTATACTTGGTGAATTGGAGCTTTACAGACAGGGAACTCTACACCAGCTTTCTGGTCCATAATAAATTCTTTGGAGATTCGCCAAGAATGTTAGATGAATTTTGATATTATTTTATAGTTTAATTTGCGCGTGCGCGCGCACACAACAAAAAAACACTCTCAAAACATCAACTATCGAAACCCACTGTTCACTGTCACATTTGGAGCGACTTCAATATGTATATATATGTGCATGTTTTGGGTAGGGCTGTAAATGAATCAAACATTCGTAAACAAGCTTGGTGTTCAGCTTGATAAGAGCTTATTTATGTTCGTTCAATATACACAAGATCAATTAAACAAATAAGCTTGAACAACTCGTTAAAATAAACAAACAAGCTTGAACACATATGTGTTCAGCTTGTTAATGTTCGTGAATAACGTTCGTGAACAACATTCGTTAACAATCATATTCATTAATAAAACTCTTATTAACATGTTAAATAAATAAAATAAATAAATAAGTTTGAATTATAAAGCTCAATAATCAATCAAATAAATAAAAATTTTAAACAATTAAATAAACTTGAATTGAGAGTTCGATAACATCTAAACGAATCAAACTCAAGCAAAGCTTAAGTGAGGGTTTGATAACATCTAAATGAATCAAACTCAAGTCAAGTTTCAAACAAACTCAAGCTCATAAAAAATAAATCAAGTCAAGCTCGAACAATTATTTCAAAAGTTTGGTTCATTTTAAGCTCGACTCGACTTGACTCGATTACCTTATCAAACAAGTTTGAACATCTCAAAATTTGACTCGGCTTGACTTATTTACTGCCTTAGTTTTGGGTAAAAAAAATCATATGATTTCGGACTATCAATGAGATTCTGAGGTCTCGAATTAAGTGGTTGACCAGCATTTACATTTTTAAAATATATGTTTCATAGAATGTTGAATTGTTTTTCTTAACTATTTTATTTTATTTTTTCTTTTATGGATGGAATTAAGTTGCAGCAAATCCAGGAGAGAAATCGAGTTATATTTGTAAGTTGTGAAGGAAGTAGGAAGAAGACAAGATCAATTTGTTGATTTTTTTGTTATAAAATTTAAGTATTTCTTATTGATTTTGGGTGCATGTGTGTAGAGTTTTAGTTCCACATTGTTAAGCTAAGAAGGTTAGAAGACCTTAAATATCAAGTCATTCTAACCATGCTTAGAAATGTTAAGGAGACCTACACGCATGTGCAGGTTGAGCCCAAACCAGGAGGTTTCGAGGGACCTGAACCAGAAATCCATAAACCGAGCGCGACGCACGAGATTATCTCGCGTAGGGGGGTGCAAATCCCCAGTCCGTGAGCCTCCCAGTCGCTGCTGTGCGATATAGCGCGTTGCTTCTGTTCTGTTGGGACGTGTTTGAGAACGTTTCGCAGCCCATATAAGGGTTAGGTTTTGCGTGTATTCGCTTAAATTTTTCTTCCCCTCTCACTCTTATTCTTGAGGTTCTGTTCATTGGCGATCTGAGGTTGTTTCTGTGTAGGCGACGTTCATCTTGGAGTGCACTTACGGACGTCGCGAGTGGTTGTCGGATCTTGGGAGGATTTTTCCGGAGAGCCTTTGTACCGTGGGGCGGCAATAAATTCTCTAAAGACAGTCGGCACGCCGGCGCTTCGACCAAATAACTCTAATCTTTTTTATTCATCAATCTATTGCGTTATTCTGCTGCTTCGATAACTTTGATCTAATTATCGTATTACTTTTCAAATAACACAATCAACCTCCAAATACCTAAACGCATGTAACCGATCACAAGTTATGGAATATTCAAGAACAATTCATAAAAACGCATGTAACCGATCACTATGAGATTAAAAACATACATAATCCATAACTTCCATGTAGGCACATATCTATAAGAACACTATTGAGACAACTTATCCTTCAAGAGAGGAACTAAAAACCTTCTTTTAAGTACAATTATGGCTTCAAAAGCTCTTATTTTAAGTCTCACCATCCTCCTTGTTATATCTTCCATGGTGTCTCCAATATATTCAAAAAGGCACATTGTTGACCCTGCACTACCATCACCATCACCATTGACATGTACTTATTTCTCGTATTAAGATAAATTGATAGAATAGACAGAATTAATTATTTTATTTATTATTTGTGCATGTGTGATTTAATTTACATAATTTTTTTTTATGTTTCAGACATATCTCTTGACATAGCCGATAGTCTGCCTAAGAATGGGAAGGTGGTTTTGCCGAGAGATTTATTCTGGCTGAACATTCCATTGAATTTATTCGACTTTCCATTTCGATATCATTTTTAATAAATTGTAAAGCAAGTTTTTAATAAATCGTATGGTCTTCCATTCTGGTCCAACAATTCTTGACCTTCTTCTTTGATTTATTTGATCGAGCTAGTTCGACTGAGACAGAGAGTCGAAAATGTAAAATGGGAAAATTGGTGGGGCGTTGTGAAAATTGTTGAAATTATATAATAATAATAATAATCGAAGTTGAAAAAGCACCAGGAATAAAAAATAGGGGCATTTCGGTAATTTCGCAGGTTGGAGCGTGTTGCCATCTGGCGGTGCCGTTGCTTCTGCTCGGCCAGCAGCCGCAACGTTCGAAACAAATGCACTTCGAATGCGACAGAATAATTTAAGCCAGTGATTGTTTGAATATTAACGAAAGTGCCACCGTCATACAAAAGGACTGCAGTGTTCGGAGTTCCTCTTTCGTAATTTCTACGAACGTCAAGGGCTTTTGTACCTCAGTGCGGTTTCCTTTTTCGCTCTTTCGAACGGTTGCAGTGTTATAGAAGTGAGCGGAGGGAGCGTGTGCCGACTGGATCGCGGAGAGCAAACCCTAGTTTCCTCGCTTTGGGAATTGATCGCGCAGTTGCCGTCTTGTTCGGCTGCCTTTTTTTTTTTTTGTATTTCGACGTTCTCGAAGAGGGATCAGAAGAAGTCGAGAGTGAGCGGACGAGAAATCACTACAGGTACAGAGATAAAAGTTTTGCTTTTGGTTTGGTTCCTTTTGGATATTTCGTTTTTGACTATAGGATTTTTCCTTTTTCATCTTTTTTAGGAGGATTTGTGCTTGTTTCAGCCAACTAAATGGGCGCTGTGGTCATTCGGAGTTCGCTGGAGATGATGCTGGACGCCATCAGGCAGAGGGATGAGCAGCCGAAGGATCTGCTGCCGGCTTTACCTGTCCGTCCAATGTCGAGGGGTCGCTTGCCCACTTCAAGAAGGCTATGCGTGGCACATCTTAAACTCGGAGGCAGCGAAACTGGAAACTTGCCCAACTTTGTAAAATTACAAGGCAAGAGAGATGAACAAAAATGGAAAGTGGTGCTTAGAACTGATACTTTTGGTAGTGAGATGATATCAAATATGACTGAGCTGGAGGAATCACGGTGTGTTGCGTTTCCAGGCCATGTAAGCTGTGAGGTTGAGGTTGCAGATGCCACTAAATTGCTTCTTGTTCCTTCGCCAACAGCACTTGTGACAGATAATACGCTTGATTACAGTGGTAAAGTTCTACATGGACATGATAAGGTAAAATTATTTCTCAATATTGCTAAATTGTTTGGTTGAAGGAAGTAATAGATACACATGTTATCAAGGATTCAACTTTCAGCCTCTGTAGTGCCACTTGATTTCATCATTTAGTAGTGAGGTCACCTGGGATTATTAATGACAAGTGACTCTAAAGCTATTTATCCACATGCTTAGTTTGAAGGACCTATTCAAGTATATGTATGTAAATTATAGAACATGCTTGCCATATGCTTAGGAGATTATGACGCCTCAAAAGTTTGTTATAGTTAACTAAATAGTTTAAGGAGCAAAAAACTTGATGAAAATCAATTTACTAACACATTTCTTTTTATGCACAAGTTGAGTAGTTCTCAATTCCCGGCACTTGAAAATGCCATACCTTTCAAATTCATTTTGTCTATTATTTTCACAGGTTGCAAGCCTAGAAGATGCTAGGAATATGAATTTGCAGGCGATTCTCTGTGTTCAAAAGAACTATCGTGCTCTCCGTGCTCAGGTTCACTATCAACTGCTGAAGAAGGGAGCAGCCATACTGCAATCATGTAATTCACAGTGAGAAAAAATATATATGCTTCCTTCACAGAGGCTTACTAATAAGCTATTATCGAAACACATCAATGCTCTAGCTGATCAACACTATGAAAGACAATTTCCCTCTATAAGAATGGAGTGATTAAAAAGTTTCATATATTTTATTTGGTAGAATGGATCTTTGAATGAAGTTTCCTTTTTAGTAAACATCATTTTCTTGCTATTGAAAAGCTTTACTAACCTCGAATGCTTTTTTGGCAAACCTTCGGTGAAATTCAGTGGTACGAGGTGAAAGAACAAGGCAGAACTTTGAAGTCATGATAAAGAAATGGAAGGCTGCTGTCATTATTCAAAAGCATGTGAAGCGGTGGCTCACTAGTAATATATATACTGGCCTGCGGAAGGATATTATAACATTGCAGGCTGGTAAGAATCCATAGTTTAGAATTGATTTCGTGACCTTTCATTATGTTTTGGTGTTTTCTCTCATAATTCTCAACTTGCCTACAGTTAGAGAAAATTTCTACTAAACCTCAAATGTTTTTGATGGAAATCTTTGTTGACTTCAGTTGTACGAGGTGAAAGAGAAAGACACAACTTCAGAGTCATGATAAAGAAATGGAGTGCTGCTGTAATTATCCAAAAAAATGTAAAGCGGTGGTTCGCGAGTAATGCATATAATGGCCTGCGAAAGGATATTATCACTTTGCAGGCTGGTAAGCTACATAATTTTGAATGACTTTCTAGCTAGGCTAGGGCTTTCAGTATATGTTGGCACTCTGATAATTCTCAACTTACCTACAATTAGAGAAAAGCTCCACTAACCCCAAATGCTTTTTTTGAAAACCATTGTTGAATTCAGTTGTTCAAGGTGAAAGAGCAAGGCACAACTTCGAAGTTATGATAAACAGATGGAGTGCAGCTATCATTATCCAGAAAAATGTGAAGCAGTGGCTCACTAGTAATGTATATACTGGTCTGCGGAAGGATATTATCATTTTGCAGGCCGGTAAGCTATTCATAGTTTTGAATTACTTGCTTGAGCATTCACTATCTGTTGGCGTTTCCTCTGATAATTCTCAACTACCTTCAGTTATTCGTGGTTGGCTGGCAAGGAAACATTTTGCTGTTCTAAAGAAAAAGGAGTCAAAGTTTGGTCATACCCTTTTGGAGAAAAGGGAGGTGTCAAAGGTTAGTCATGCTAGGATCTGTTAACATATCCTCCAGAATTTACCAATTAATGTGCATGAAGTAGAATTTGGACCGTGAATGTTTCTATAAATATTGATAACTTGCCACCATGTCCAGTCTACTTGATGAATGAGTAATGAACATATTATCCTAGTTCTGTTAGTTAGTTTTTTTTTTTTTTTTTGCTAAGAGGGAAAAACACTATTGCTGATATCGACTAATTTACTAGTTTCTTCTAATTTACATAGATATGATGCACTTTTACATTCATTGGACAGATAATTTTTGTATGGCATGCATATCTTCTTGTCACATATTGTGCTTGTTTAATACGGGTATTATTACATTAATCTTTTTTCTGTAGCTTTCTAGCCTCCTCAGTCAGTTCTCAGTCTTTATAGTTGTGACGTCCAATTGGTTTAATGGATCGAAAATCCAACCTGGCAGTTCCTGAAGTTGTTTAGTTTATTTCTACTTTAAAGTTGAAACCCTCTTGTACCTATAGATCCATGTATCCACTATACTTTGATAAACGATGTAATTTTGTCTATTAAGTTGTAAAATATATTGTCTTGCAGGATACTGATGACGAACATCCATGGATTTATTCTTCCGTCATGACTGAACTTCAGTGTGAGATGCGCAAAGCAGAGGCTGCACTCAAAGAAAAAGAAGGGGGGAACGCGATGTTTAAGAAACAGCTTATGGAGTACGAGAAAATATGGTCAGAGTACGAGTTAACAACAAAACACTCGGAAACGACCATGCATAAACAGCTTACTTCACCTCAGGTCAACTTCAAACTTGATTATACGATAATGAAACCATGATCCTCTATGTTCCTTTTTTTGTAAGATATGCAGTGAAGCTCCTATGTTTTTAAAGAAATTTGAACGTTTCTTTCAGAAGTAGTTGATATTTTGGCGAAAACATGTTTATTACATCAATTAAAGTGAATCTTTTACCCTTTGTGCAGATGAATCTCATTATAGCAAGAAAAACCCCTATTGTCGAGGAAACGTTGCAACAGGATCTAGATATGTCAAAAAAGGATCACTTCTCTGAATCTGAAGATGCTGGTTCTTTTGGAGCTCAAACACCTAGGAAATTGTCAGCCATACCCCAAAAAGCGAGTGAGAACATTCACAATGCAGGTCTTCAGCGCAAGAAGTTTGATCGAGGAGCAAGAGTTGTCGACCGTGGGTTGCTCGCCGATATGGAGTCATGGAAAGAACATCAAAATCCAAAACCCTACTTGAGTTCATGGAAGATAGAGTTGAAGATGAAAATAAGGAAAACAAAGGCTGCACTTTCCAAGCTTATAAATCCTGATAAGAAAGCATTCAAAAAATGGTGCTGCATTGCCAGTCCAACATGAACACCTGAACAGATCATAGCTGAATGAATGATTCAACTGCAATTCAGACTGAGCAGAAACATGAATGAGAATAGAGAAGAATGCTTATTCTTCTTTAAAGAATGTATTTTAGAAACTTTTATGTCTATTAATTATTGATTGAAATGGTGTTATTGTATATATATATATATGTTATGGCATGATCATTGTTCCTTGCAATTCCCTAAAGGGTGAAATTTCATTTCATGAAAGATTTGAAAAAAAAAAACTCATTTTTTATTATTTCTTTTCTTTTCAAAATTTGAAAGTTTTTTTAAAATATCTTTTCTTTTCAAAATTTGAAAAGTGAAGAAGCATCTCTCTCTCTATATATACGTCGTCAGTACACGTGTTCGCCTGCGCGCAGCTTTTGAAAGCGATTGCTAGGTTTACATCGATCGTCGGCGCACCCTCCGCACCGACGCCGAGTTCCGGAGCAAGCTTCGCGGCGAATTCCTGTGGAACAGCGGCACCGTCTCTTCCCTCGATAGATCGTCGGTTCGTCGAGCCCATTCCGGATCTTGTAAGGGAAGGTCATTGCCGATTGCTCTTTTCCTGCTTGTCAGTTCTAGATTATATCGATACCTAGGTTTTCTGGCAATCGAGATGGGGAAGGGAACGGATAAGCTGATTAACCTCTTTTACTGCACGGAGTGCGAAGAGCTGGCGAGGAAGGTGGGCGATCAATCCGATGCCATTCAGCTTCGTACCATCTCGTGGAGGTTTCCTTCTCAATCTCAAAAATTATGTGCACTACTATCTTTGTTGCCTTTCGTGTTGCTAGTTGATCAATGTTCAGCAATTACTGCGAAGTTTTGGGTTTTGTTTTCTCTATGTTTCTTACCACAAGTATTCTTGATTATTTTGATGATCCATGCTTTAGAAGTAAAAAAATAGTTTTCTTCTGGTGTAGAATTTGGCTTCAATTTGCTTTGGCTCCAGGAACAAAAGAAATTTAGTATGATATACTAGATGGGTAGTGTTTCTGTTATTATCGAACAAGTTCACATTTTTAACTGAATTCCAATAATGGTTTGGAGCTATGGTGTCAGTTGTTTATGATCTTACCTTCTTTACAACTTTACCAGATTGGCATTCATGTTTTAGGTACTTTTAGTTGTAAGTGTTAACTTAAAAATTATGTGATCTCACATCTGAATTGTGCTAAATCATCCTCAAATAGTTGTCTGGCTTAACATTTCATTCGAATATCTTAACAGACTTATAGAAAAAAAATGATATTTGCATTCTCGATTTTATGAAGTCTAGAATGTTTTTTTTTAAAAAAAAAACAATGCTGATAGAAAATTAACAAAGAATATTCAAAGTGTTGAAAATTGCTAAAACATTGGTGCTGCACTGCTGCAAACTCTGATGTCAAAACTCGTTTGTTGTTATTATGGTCCCATCACATGAATGCAATTCTTGATACTTGGAAGGTTTGATTGATAGATCATGACATGATTTATTTAAGCTGAGGTGGCTAGTATCATAGTTAATTTCCATAATATCCTAAGAACCGATTGCCTATTTGATAACGTCTCGGTATATGTCTGTTAGTGGGCTGCAAACTATTTGGCTTTTAATTAATACTTTTCAGAGAAGATTCAGTCAGTAACTGATGCTTCAATATAATAATTTCAGAAATTTTGATGATGGGTTCCCTAACATTCTCATCAATAATGCTCACGATATAAGAGGGCAGCATGTGGCCTTTTTAGCCTCTTTTAGCTCACCGGGAGTCATTTTTGAGCAAATATCTGCAATATTTGCATTACCAAAGCTCTTTATTGCTTCTTTCACCTTGGTATTATTACCATTCTTTCCAACTGGTACCTTTGAGAGGATGGAAGAAGAAGGTGATGTTGCTACAGCTTTTACAATGGCACGCATTTTGTCTATGATTCCCAAGTCTAGAGGCGGTCCAACTAGTATTGTCATCTACGATATACATGCTTTGCAGGTTGGTAGAACTTACATCCCATATTTATACTAGTAATGTTTTTTTAATTAATCTCATGCTGTATTGTTATATATTTTAAACTCATTTTCTCACTTTGCAGTATCTTTGTCCTATCACTCATTTGCTTATAATTTTATTGTCATTATGAAATGTGGGATATCTTTCAATTAATATGATGGAAATATATTTCTTCTGATATTTATCTATGGCTTGGTTGTTGTTGAATTTATTTATTATATTAGAAATTTCATAGGATTTTGGAGTTTGTTATGGGAAGGAAGAAAATTATAGTTTCTTGTAGACTTTCATCCTGCTTTCTCTACTGTTATTCTTTGTTTTTAACCATTCTCGTGTCTGTTGAATGCTCGTTTTTAACAACATATTTTTTTCTCTGTGAAAGAGTCCATTGTAGATCATTTTGTCTTGATATCTTAGGAATTAAGCATCTATATCATCCCAAAAATTTGTCATCATTTTGTAATACAGATCAAGCTTTAGTAATTTCAGCCTTCAAATGTAGAAGAATAATGGAATTGTGATAAAACCATGTCAGTTATAGGGTATGACCATTTTCTCATAGCGAATGATGACTTCATACTCTTATTGCATACGGCAATTCATTATATTCTCCCTTTCTTGATATTTGATCACGGTTTGCATCGAAGAGTATCAATTTGTGCTCTTTAGATTTCTTTTTGGCTTGTCTCAAAACACCTCAGGAAAGATTCTATTTTGGAGATGATGTCTTGCCGTGCTTTGAGACTGGGATTCCTCTACTGCTGAAACGGCTTCAGGAACTTCCTGATGCTAACAATGTAAATATATTATCACGTCTTTTTTAGAAGCATCTGTACTGTATACTTGCCTAGGTCAACTGAAACTTCTCTAATTTACGTGCAAACAGATTACGATAGCATTCCCTGATGATGGAGCATGGAAGCGGTTTCATAAACAGCTACTGCATTTCCCAATGGTCAGATGACCATGTATTATACCCATTTCATAACCTGGGATAAGCTTAGATTGAATAATATTCTGATCCAAAGTTCAAACTCGTGCAGATTGTCTGCGCAAAGGTTCGCGAAGGTGACAAAAAAATAGTCCGAATCAAGGAAGGAAACCCCAAAGGCCAACATATTGTCATCGTTGATGATTTGGTGCAATCCGGTGGCACACTCATCGAATGTCAGGTAAAAGCAGCACCATTCAACGGTGCGATATATAAACCTCATGTGCATTGACTTTACCTCAAAACTTTTACTTGCTTACAGAAAGTTTTGGCTGCTCATGGAGCCGAAAAAGTGAGTGCTTATGTCACTCATGCTGTCTTCCCTAATAGATCATGGGAGAAATTTTTGCACAATAAATTCGGTATGTGATATCCACATCAATGAGCTGTTCATATTATTGTTATAGCTTCTGTTCTAAAATATCTTCCTTTTCAGATGGCTCAGTAAACAAGTTTGCTCATTTCTGGATGACAGATTCATGTCCTCTTACAGTGAAAGCCGTTGCCGATAGGCCTCCATTCGAGGTTATCAGCCTTGCCGGATCTATTGCCAATGCCCTACAAATTTGAAATAAATGTTGCCTCCTTCGAACTGTTCTTCAAAAGGTTTATTGAGAGAAATAAATCACGTGGTTTTGTAATTATGTTTTGCAAATTATCATAAAAATGGTACATAGGATTTTTTTTTTTTTTGCTCTTTTGATAATTTAGAAAAATCTAAAACATATCATAATTTGGTCCATGTGAATAGTCAGTTCATTTTTGATTAATTATTGTGGGATAATTAGTTAAATCGATTATGCTTTGTCATGTTTTCGGATTATTCTTTGTGCCAAATTCAAGAATATTAATTTTAGTGTGTTAAAATCCATGCACATAGATTTTGAACATGTTGAATGTAGAGAAAAAATAAAAAATATTTTAAAACGCTAAACTTGTTGATTTGCGGTATGGAATTTATTATCAAAATTCATTTTAGAAACAAATAAAAATTTAAAAATCACAAATTTATCATGATGCCCTGAGCATATTCATTTGTTTTTGGAAATTGTGTAACACTTTATTCATTTAAGAGTATATCATGGAACAACCACATGAAATTTATTTCATGTAACAGTAAAACAAATGAGCAATCAGAGATGTTATTTTCTATCACAATGACAATTTCCAGAACAAGTAATCTCTAGTTTACAAAGTATTGTAGCACCCACCCTTGCAATAAGATCATCCGATAGAAGTTTACATGTAACTGATATGGTTACAAAATTTCGAAGAAGAACACAAAACCATTGAAAGCTGGACTTTGTTCGATTACCGAACAAATCTCATTACAATCACAGAAGTAACTTATGTCAGCATGAAGTACATTGGTGCCGGTTGTAATCGCAGCGACAAATAATGAATATCAGACGATGAAACAAGAAGTGGAAGCTCAGGAGTGTTGGCAACTATTCGTCATCTTCCAATATGCTATAAATCATCCTACACGTTCGTACACAAAGGCAACAATTAGATTACGTTGTGAGAATACGGCTCTAGTGTATGAAACAAATGCAGTTTACCAGAATAACGACAAGAAGAGGAGGATAACAAGGTGGATGAGCTTGAAGAGGCGTCTTTTCTTTTCTTGATTGAGCTGGTTAAAGATCTCCGTTACGTCTATCAGATGTCGCCGCCTCTGGTACCTGTAAGTAGATTTTTATTAAATAGCAGATAAGCCATTTTGTTCAACTTTGCATATGAAGTTGCTTCCGAAAGCGATTACTAAATGATCCAGAGATTTGTGTAAACTGAGGAGCTTAACTAATGTATCGTCATATCAAACTGCATACAAGCTAACTTCAAAAAAATCATTATTGTATAAAAAACAGTAACCAGGTGCACTATCTTCCATCCAAGCAAATTTGTGGAGGATCAAACAAAAGCTTAAAAGAAAACGAGTAAGTTATTTTGCAACATAGAAAATTTTATTTTAGTTTGCCCTATCATCAAGGTTCAATCCCCTAATAATAGTTACTGTCCAAACGCTATGATTTTCCAAAATACAAAAAAGAAATGCAAACTACAGAGATAAACTGCTTGTTCTCAGTTGAACATCGCCTCGATTCTTCTATTTCAAATGCATGAAATATGTTATAAGGATCTAATGAGTAAACAAAATTTGGCAGATTTAAAGCATCTAAATAAATAAAAAAATCACTAGAGGGTGTGAAACAACAATCTCATGTGTTTGAAATTACCAGATCCTCTACATCATCTACTATGTGGTGGCTTAACTTGCTGGTAAAAGATATAATTCTGTCCAAATGAAACACTGATCATTAATGAGATACTAAGCATGACTTTGTGTTATCCTTCTAGATCTGTCGACCTCCAACTCTTGTCTTGTTTATCTAAAGTGTCTAATTTAATATCTTCAAAAGGCACTCTCCTGGCATGCTTTTGCAAACTTATTGATTTTCTCTTCTTCTTGTGGTATTTGACATCAGCAGCAACTTGACAAGATATCCACCAAAAATTCTAATGAATAATGTACACCACCAGGTGTCTTCAACGTCAATTGGATTAGTTGTTGAGCTGCTCAAAGGATGTATATTTCCCAAAATTATGTCTACGACATCAATTTGTTTATCGTTCTTACACTAGCACCCCTATATTGATGCCATAAATTTGCAAATCTGACTCAAAATCTGTCTGAGGATAAGTTGCAAACCTTTCAAAAGCAACAAGCAATACACTACTGTCTGCCTAAGGATAAGTTGCACCAGAGTGCATTTAAGTTTGATGTTGGTTTCAGTTACAGATACTGCCACTTAAATATTTTGGGAAAAAAAAACTTTCCAGAGTGTATTATATACATAATGACGTATGAACATGTATAAATCTGTACAAAAAGATGGTTTTAAGCCAGCACCATAAGATATTTAAGGTTTTCTGTAAGAAGTGCGCGACAATAAATTAAGAATTTGTTTCCTTCTAAAATATGTAGCAACCAGAAACTTACAATCTTGCATTGTAGTAAAGGTATGGAACAGAAAGCAAAACCATCCACCAATTTCCAGACAAGAGAAAGAGTAGGCACAAAAATCCTTGCAAACCAAACTCTGGATATATCACTTTATTTATTTGTGAGGCCGAGTCATAAGGATTGATATGATCAAATTCTAGGTCTGCCAAGCACATGAGCTGCAAAAAAAAAAAAAAAAGTGCAGACAATTTATAAGTGTTACATAAAAAGTGAGTAAACATAAATGATTATGTTCAAACTGCTACTTATCTTGGTAGGATAATAAGAAATTATGATGGGAAGACAGAAAATAATGAGATTAGGAGGTTAAATTTGATCTGAATCAGAGGATCATGTGTAATATATATAACAAATAAAGTCAAGATATTAGCAGATTTAGCTCGACAATGAACATTAAACATTATCATCACACATAAACTTTACAACGGTTAACCAAATGGCCCAAGCATTTCCAGGCTAGCCATCTTCAGAAAATGCAACATCACTCAGCCATAATAGCATCCTACAAGGCCATAACAATGTATCTATCTGAATGAAACAAATGACTTAGTGAAATTCTCGAATTTGGACCTGTAATTCCACTCGAGAGTTAAAGGAAACAGGAAATTAATAACTTGAAATTTTACCAAAAGTGAATTTTCATCAAAATAGTTGTGTGAAACGCAAACTCTTTTGATAAATCTCTCTCTTACGGATCAGAGAAAATTTATACTTGTAGAATACCACACTATTATCACCCAACATCCTCATCATAAATACATTTTTGATCTCTCTTGGGATAATTAATATGAGATAAAAGATTCTCAGCCGCTCTAGTCGAAACCCCTGGTTCCAACAAAAGTCATACTAAAATCCCTTCCATTTCTAGCCATCCGCTCAGAACCAAAGCAGTCTAAGCCTCAATTCCATCCAAACCAGTCGAGACACGGACAAAGAACTAAAAAGGTCAGATTGTTTTTTTTTTTTCTTCCAATCGTCTGAATGAGATAAGCTATGAGCCTCCAAAGGCTTTAGGGTGGGACTAAAGTATAATTTATCGACCATTATTAGAAAGAAAGAGAGGGCACCTGGTAGATGACGAGAACGATGAGGGCGACGAGGAGGAAGAAGGCGGTGAGCCAGAAGTACACCATTGCCTCCCCCTGTCTACTCCACCGCCGACAAGCTCTGGATAGCAGCGACGGCAGCAAATCGAGCTTCTCCTTGCGATATCTAATGGAATTTGGGGAAGGTAGGTCAAAAAGTACGGGCCGGAATCTGCTGACCAACAAACCCCAAGTAACGAATAACCAAATCTAAAAATCTACAGTCTGAAAAGGTTTAAATATAATCCTAATAAAATAAAAATATCTAGCATATTTTACTATCGATAAAAATTTCGAAAGTATTTAAAAAAGAAATTATTAAATTATTTCAAAATTATTAATATATGTATATATATATTAAGATATGTATACATATCTTAATAATTTTGAAATAATTAACATATATTAAGATATGTTAAATATTTCATAATAATAATTTTGAAATAATTAACATATCTTAATATATGTTAAATATTTAAAAATCATATCTAATAATCATATTAGCTCTCATCAGTTCGTCTCATAATTAATATAAAAAAAATAAATCACGAGAAATAATCTAACTAGTCCGAATAGATCAGTCCACGGAGAAAAACAAGAATCTAGTTATCCTTAAATTTCATAATAATAATATTTTATATATTAATCATCAGTTCAACGATAAAAAATATTCTTCTTTCTATATAATTTAAAATTTATGATTCTTGTTTCCTTCTGCAACTCTCATATTGCACTTGTAAAGTAATAACTTAATTACCATCACCATTAAGATGGGTTCTAATAAATTGCGTTAATAGAAAAATAATTATAGGAAGGACTTGAACCATACTAAGTTTTGAATAAGACACAAACATCCTAAATGAGTAAACTGATGTAAAATAAAAACATTAGGAAGAAAACTACCGATATCAAATCACAGTTCAATCACTAAACGACGTTTCACGACAGTACACATCCGTGAGCATATGCTTTTTTTCACTTCAATCTAAATACCATATCATATAACCCTTTAAAAATGATAAAATTAATTATATATATATATATATATAAATGATATTTTATCAGATTATTCGTGTGGGACCGTGAACGATGCATTGGTATAGCATCGCCAACTCTTTGTTTAATCTCTCTCCCTCACACTCTGTTCGAAATCTTCAAAATACTTTTCCAAATTTAATTTTCCGCTCTCAGTCGCTCCTTTGCTCAAGCATTCTCGCTTTAAATCCTTCGTCGCCGTCTTCCGTCGCTCTTGCTCCTGTAGCAATGCCTCTTCTGCTTGTTCGCGGCAAGTAAAGCAAAGTCGACTTACAAGCTTTTTCTCAAACGAGCTGACAGCTCCTCAAACTGTCGCCGCAAACAAAGCCGATGCTGTCGCTCCCATCCCAACATTCTCGATAGCCTTTCCTGTTAGTGCAGGTTGCACTAATAGTCTAATTCAGATTTTGATGTATGATAATAGGTTAAAATTGAACTCTTGTTATTTAACTTTTTGAACTAAGTGTGCAGGTTAATTAGACGAATCTAGAGGACCAGACACTAGGTTGAAGTCCAGCCAAGTCAGGGAGGACCAAACAATTGACAAGAAATCTAGTTGGGTTAGAGAGGACCAAACAACTAGCAGAAAGTTTAGTCGAGTCAAGGATAATTGACTAAAGTCTAGATAAGGTATTCTGGTAGGAAGCCTTAGTGGATCAAGAGATCAGACGTCGAGATAGGAAGTCGTCGATTGATAAGTAAGATAAGTAAACTGGAAGAGTGAATCCAGTGAGACCGAGTCCCAATGTAGATGTTAGGCGTCGGTCCAACTGAGATCAAACTTAAAAATTTAAGTTGAGATTGTGACTAAATCCTGATCGTGGTTAGACATGATTTAAGTCATAAATATACTTGTGCATGCATTACTTGTTTTAACTTTGTGTTGTAGGTTATTTTTTGGACTAATAATTCTTGCAGGTCAAAAGTTAAATTGTGATAAACAGTGTTCTAGGCGCTTCGAGTGGATAGAGGTGCCTCGGATCTAAAGGCGCTGGAGGCGCCTCAGGTGATTGGAGGTGCATCAGTGTAGAGACACTGGAGGCGTCTCGAGTGGATGGAGGCGCCTCAGTGCATGGATAAGCTGCGAATATGAGTTTTCGTGAGTTGTTGACATGTGACACGACTGGAGGTGCCTCAGATAACTTCAAGGCGCCTCAGAAGGGATAAATGTCGTAGTTTTTGAATCAGATCAGCCTCAATGGAGATGCCCGAGATCGTTGGAGGTGCCTCCAATGAGTTATAAAACACCTTCACTGAACAACAGCGAATCACCAGTTCTAAACGTTGTTTCTTCATCATACTGTTGTTCCATACTTTATAACTACTGTGCTACGAGTTTGTTGCATCGAACTAATGCTGAAATCACCTTCTGCAGCAAGATCTTCGTCAACACACCAGCTCATCATCGATCATCTTAAGTGTTGCATGGGTAACATTTAATTGTTTTGTTTGTTTATACTTACATAAGAAAGTGTAGTATTGTTACACTTTCATCTTATATTCGATTTCTTCGTCCGAAGGTTTTTTGGAAGAAATGATTAATGGATTGTTTGTCGAAAATGTCCCAAGGGAGCGTGAGCCTTGGAGTAGTGAACCAAGTAAAATCAATTGTGTGCTTTGTTTTCGTTGTTTTTCAATTAATTGTGTTTTCGCTACAATCGAATTTTCGATAAAGTTTTGAAAACTTAAAAAGAAAAGTTTTTAAAAATACATGATTTACCCTCATCTCACGTGCATTCGATCTTACACTTCCTCTTCCTCTTCCTCCAATATCTATTTTCTCTTTGTACAATATTTTTTATTAGGGTTTATGTTACAACATACAAGCCGTAGCTGTTACATGTTATAGCAGCTACTGTGCAGTAACTGCTACAACGTGTAGCAGCTATTGTCCAAGATGCTACCACTCCCACCTCTCCATTCTCGATCGTGAGCCCTTCCTCTTCCTCTTCCTCTTCATCTGATATCTATTTTTTTATATAATATTTTTGATTAGGATTTATACTACAACGTACAAGTCGTAGCTACTACACATGTAGCAGCTACTGCACAGTAGCTGCTACACCGTACAAGCCCTAAACCTTAATAAAAAAATATATACAACAATCTTTTCTTCCAATGTGAATAATCTTTTTTGATAAATTTTAATATTTTTGGTTATATAATTTGTAGGAAACCAACCAATCATTATTTCCTACGTTTCATTCAATGGTAAGTCATTTTATTTTAAGTTGTAATTTCCTCTAATTTTAATAATCTTAATATATTGTTTATACGTGATTCTAAATGATATTTTCAATATAGGGAAAAAAAAGTATGTTGTCTTTATTGGGTGTCAATCGGGTGTTTATGACACCTGGATAGAAGCATCTAAACAAGTTAATGCTTTTAAGGGCGTTATACACTAGTCCTTCAAGAGTAAAGAGGATGCAAAAAAATCTTTTGAAACACACTTTGATAAAAATCTAACACCTACCTCCTTTACATTGAGAGGAAAAGAAAGTTCGTGTGCAACTTCAAATATAGTATCAAGTTCAAACTTAGAGAAAACTATTGAAGATTGAAAATTTTAGAAAAGTGAAAGATGCATTGGAAGAGATAAAGCAACAGTTGGATTCTCTACAAATTAGTGATGAAGAATAAACATAGTATTTGAAGTTGTAATGTGTATAGGTCTTCTAGCTTAAACTCTTCCACGTGTACTAACTCATGACTAAATTAGTGATGAAGAATAGACATTTAAATTTGTCGTGTTGTCGTTATTTTTATCCAGTATTATAGTTCATATGTTTAATACATTTTAATATATTATGATTCAAGTTTCTGTCATTGTTTCTATTCAGTATTAAATTTGTTCTTAAATTTTAATGGCTTAATCTACGGGTAGCTGCTACAACATATAGCAGCTACTGTCGGGTAGTTGCTACAACGTGTAGCAGCTATTGTCGGGTAGCTGCTACAACGTGTAGTAGCAACTACCCGACAATAGCTGTTACAATGTGAATATGAAAGTATATTATGTAATTATCCTTTTGCCTTTTTGGTTCCCAACGTGATGACAAATGATAACCCCTAAACCGGAGGAGCAAACATTTTGAACCATCCTCCTTTGAAGTAGCTCAGTGCCCGACGGTGTCTTCGTCTATCAACCTCACCGCGACGCCTAATTTTCTCCTCCGAAGCTTCGCTTTCTATCATAAATATTTCGTTAGAGTTTTAATTCTTCTCCTAGCTGCTACAATGTTGTTGACTGATTATATGTGTTCGCTTTGAAGTTAAACTTTCAAGGAATAGGGTTTAAAAAAAGGATTATAACGTTGTAGCAGCTACTGTCATATAACGTGGTTAAACCCTACTAACTACTACAATATGGTTAAACCCTACTTGTTGCCACGTTGTAGCAGTTACGGTCAATAGCTACTTGACCGTAACTGCTACAACGTGATCAGTAGCCACATTATAACAACTACTTGTCATGTTGTAGCAGTTACTAGACATTGTAATATATCATATTATGGTTGAAAACTAACATTATAATGTATAAGCAAGATTATCACTAAGATTTGATGTATTTGTTTGACAGAATTAAATGATGAACCGGAGAACTTCTGCTTTTCATGCATATCATAAGGAATTGCAATGGAAAAGTAATTACCCTTAGTTTAAGGCTTTTATATCATCAATAGAAATAAATGACTGGTGGATAAAGTTAATAAATGGAAGTCCATTTGCCTGGGCCTTAGCAATGCCCGAAATTGCAAATATCTGAAGTCTTATACAAAACATGTTTGACAATTGGATGTTGAAAACAAATGTTTAATCTTTTAAAATCAGGAGATTAGTTTCACAAGAAAAGATATTGCACTAATTCTAGGACTCCCAGACTAAGACGACAAAATTAATTTACAGCTAAATACAGCCGCCACCCTATTGGGGGAGCTCGACGCAAGTGCGTGCTAAAACATGTTTAATAAACATGCACAGCGGAAACAACAATAATAATAATAATTTTTAATTATTACAATATACACATCACACGCATACAAGGATACAACACGGCTAGATATGACCATAAAATTAAATTTTACGAATATGAAATTACTCTTGTATACTTAACGGATGACGCGAAAAGGAAATGACATCAACTGATTGATACTCTCGAAGCTTCGCCTTTATTCGTATCCATGCCGAGTGATCTTCAAGATGACTTCAGAAGTCACGAGTTTCGTCCTCGCGAAAGGTACCCTTGTGTGCGAAGATGGAGTTTGATGCCCGACGGCGTACTCAACCAAACGACACCAAACAGAGAGAGACGCAACTCCAACGACAAAAACCAAGCTATTGTCCACCAGAACCAGCTGTGAACAGGTTTTCCCGAAGCCTTCCGGCGTCCAAAATTCGCTAACAAAGAGGTAAGAGGTACCTCTATATGTCGGGTATTCGGTAGCAACGTTTGCTCACCGAAAATGGAGCGAAAGGAGGTCGGAAAGGGGACAAATCGCCGGTGGACAGAATTTGTCTGTCGGGTTTGTTGGCTTGGGGCGGCGGCAATTGGCCGGAGGTGACACCTCTAGGAGCTCCTGTTGGCTGGCGGGAAAGTCACTAAAAGAAAAAGCTAATAGACAATGCTTTTTATGTGTTGTCTATGTGTCTGAAAAAGCATTGTTAAAAGTATTGTTGTTAAAAGTCCGCTCAAAGACAATGCATAAAAAACAATGCTGGGAAGGTAAATGAGAGCATATTTGGACTCTCTTGACCCATTTTAACCCACGGGACTTGGAATGAATCTGATTTGAGCTCTCTAGGTCAATCAATAGGTTTTGACCGAAATTCATTGATGGACCTAGATGACTTGGATTTCTGAAATATTTCCATGTTATGAAAGATAAGAGTGTCTAAAATGTATATATGACCTCAAGCATGGTTCTGAGATTCCCACAAGAATATATGGGCGCGTACCAAGTGATATGGATTCTGGTGCTGCTCTTTAAAGAACAGCACTAACGTGGTGTTGGTTTTTAAAGACTAGCACCACTATGTGAAAAACTCTTCAAATGGTCTGTAGCAATGCTGGGAATAAAATTTGTAAATGAGGACACATTTGGACTCCTGTGAGCCATGTGAATCTATAGGACTAGGGATGAGTCCGATCTGAATTCTCTAGGTCCATCAATGAGTTTTGATCGAAACTCATTGATGGACCTAGGAAGCTTAGAATTCTGAAATTTTCTAATGAGGTGGAAGAGGTGAGTGTCTGTGATGTATATATGACTCTAACATGGTTGTGAGTCTCCCACAAGAAGTTATGACTGCGTGCCAAGTGGCATAGTCATTGGTATTGGTCTTGCAAGACCAGCACCAACGTGGTACTATTTTTGCAACACTAGCACCACGTTAGTGCTAGCTTTTCTAGACTAACATCAACATTGCCGTGAGTTCTCATCAGATCGGCTAGTGTTGTTTTCGAAGATCAGCACCAACGTGGTGATGGTTTTGCAAGACCAACATCGTAGTATAAAAAATAATTGAAACTGTTTGGATCAATGTTGGGAATGTCTACAAACAATAATGAGGACATATTTGAACTCCCTTGCCCATGTGAACCCGCAAGAGTTGGATTAAGTCTAATCTGAGCTCTATAAGTTTACCAATGAGTTTTCACCAAAACCTATTGATGGACCTAAAAAATTTGGAATTCCGAAATTTTCCAATGAGATGGAAGAGGTGAGTGTGTGGGATGTATATATGACTTCAATCATGGTTCTGAGCCTCTCATAAGAAGTTATGGTCGCGTGCCAAGTGACATCGTTGAGGGTGCTGGTCTTGCAAGACCAGCACAGACGTGATGTTG
>JBBUKS010000002.1:446345-456966 GCA_038050645.1 Hedychium gardnerianum | reverse complement strand
TCAGACTCAAATCAAACTAAAAGGCATACTCCTACATTCAAGGCAAGGAAAGAGCTGCAATCAAAAGGAAGAGCTCCTGCTAGATATAATTTCCTGCAACTACCACCATAAGGTGGTGGTTCACATTAACACCATACTTAACATGGGAATAGAGACACTATCATAATTTGGTAAATACGATCTTTTAGTAAATTCACCATGCATTAATTACCAAAAAAAAAATATAAAGGAAGATTTAAAAACAAAAAGTATCATACAAGAGCATGGATAAATTAAAGCTAAGAGTCACTAACCATCACAAATTCAACAAATGCAATCCTTGTAGAATGATGGTAATCTCCAAGAAGTCTTGAGCGATAAACCTGTAAAATATAATTTGTAATATCATCTAGTTATCTGCATTCATTGAGATATTAAGATTACAGAATGTCATTTATTATTCAACCTTAATTAAGCCATGGTTAGGAATATATAATAGTCCATATAAATATATTAAAGAGGTAGTTAAGCAAGTGCAACCAACCTCTCCACAAATAGACTCGAAGAAGAGTTTAATGTCTGCTTGAGACACCTATAGCAGGAAATGCCATGAAAGAAAAATAAGCTATAAATGAGCAATTTATGCAAACATGAATTGGACATATTAACCAAGGTATTCTAGGATAAACCTTCTTGTCAATATTTGTACAATATACAGTCCTTGAACACATCTCACGCTCATTGTCAGACTGAAATTACAGAAATTCTTAGTTAGGCGATAATGGTAACGATCCTAGCTATGACAAAAGTGTTGATGGAGGTTTGATTGGTTTGATATATATATGGAAGGTAAAGTCAACATTTACAAAATTCTCTTACCCGAGGCAAAAATGTTGGGTTGACAGGTGCAATTGCAGTTTTTGAAGGAAGCACTCTTACTGGATAAAATCCAAGAACAGTCCCTGACAAACTTAAAGCAGCTTGCGCACCCTCTAATTTTGAATGTGCCAATAGCAATTATCAGTGATGATTAAATACAATTTCACCCAGACCAACGGTACAAAAAAAGGAAAACTACCCTCATCAGTGAACTCTATGAAAGCAAAACGAAGAACTGATTTTGGGTCCCCACACATGCGACAGTCAACAACCTGTGGCATAAAACACATTCATCTACAAGTATGTGTAATCTTATTAAGACACATGTGAAGGACGTTAAGGCAACTAACCTGCCCACAATGAATGAAAAGTGTAGCTAGCTGTTCTTCAGTAACCTAAATATATACAGAATCATGGATCAAAACTCTAGTATGAACAAGTTCAAAAGTGAACTATGCTGCAATAAATCATTTAAAATTTTCTTATCCACAAACAAATCTAAATTAAGTTAATAAAGGAACTTGCTTGTAAAATTCAGATTGCAAAGAAGCTTAAATACAAATTGAAACAGTATTTACCAATCAAAACATATGATTTAGTTACTTTCTCTAAAGGTAATATATTCAATGATGCTTGGTAATACAAATTCTTATTTGGTTTTACATCATAGAACTGTTCCTATAACAAGCTACCAAAACAAGTAGAGCAATGTAGCATCACTAGTTGTTCAATACACTAACATCACTTACCTTAATTAAGTATACTACAAACTCTCAAACTTAATAAGAAATCATGAACTAACAAATGATATAAAAGAACAAGCACAAAATAATGCATAAGCATGCAACAAGTTCAAAATGGGTTATCATGCAGAATTCTCATTGATGACTAGAGTATGATAACTTTACGAGTAATCATCAAAAAATGCACACCATCAGTATGAATTATAGAAGTATATTGATTCTCCAATGGTTAATCAAGGGATCTAAGGTTCGAATCTCAACTACGGCGCATTGCAGAAAATTCTCCCTCCAATGAGAAGCGGGCCTTAGAATACTGGTCATTTGGATGGGCCTCCATTAGCGTTTCCCGATTTACCCTGGTGGCCGGTGGAAAACTTCCGTGGGACCGGGCCGGTCACCCCAGATCTGACGTTACCTAATCTGATTAATCATTTTTTTTTTATAGAAGTATATTAATTATGTTAACAAAGTATGGATCTAGGCAAAAATCAAGGATTTGCAACATGGTAGCTAGGCTCTTCCAATCACACTAGTCGAAAAGGTTGCTCATTTAGATCCTCCAGAAAACGTCTTAGACAAAGAAAAAGAGAGCATAAAAGCTATAAACATTTTGGATAAACCTAATTAGCTATTACCTGATGATCGATGTCCGAGACATACACAGTTCTTCTAATCACTTCGTCTCGCTGTGCCATACTAGTCCGGCTAGTCATCCGACGTCTCCCATGAACATATCCATTCTTTTTCTAAAAGAAAAGCATAATAGCATCAAGATCAGAATCATCTCAAACACGAAAGGAGAAAAAAACATGCGAAACAGCTACATCCCAGACACTCACCCGTTCGTCACCATTCCCTACTCCATCGCCGACCCCGAAGCCTTTCGCATAAAAAACTCCGCCGGCGCCGAAACTACTCCCCGTCACCGTGAGTGACGAGGGTACAAACTCTTGCGCCATCGGATTCAGCTTCGACAGAAGCTCCTCCAGGTCCCGCATCTCCCGCTTAAACTCCTCGCCTCTGGTAGCGACGCCGTTAGGCCTCGGTCCCGGGGACGAAGTCACGTCCTTGGGACTCGAGAGAAAGGCGTCTGCAGAGGCATCACGGTAGCTGCGTGTCTCGGCCGCTTCCAGATCCTTGGGGCCGCGGAGCCCCGGCGCTACGCCGGCGTCGACGGAGGTGGAAGCGCTCCCAGCCGCCACTAGATCATCGCCCTTCTTAGTCTCCACGATGGCCATCTCCGGAACGATCTCCCCAAACAACCACCTCTTCCTCCTCTCCGATGAGGGATTCAGCGGCTGCCTCCACGGAAAGGAGGAATAAAGAAAAGAAAGGGTGGGAAGGGTAGCTGAGAGTACAGAGCCGGAGGGGGTAAGCTCACCGGTTGGACCGGTGCCCCCAAAGAACTGCGAGAAGAGCGAACCGCGGTGACCAGATCGCACTGCTGAACTCTTTCGGGGCCGTCGCGTCCGTATCTTCTCTCTCTACTACGCCTCGTCCATTTCTCCCTTGCATCGGACGGCTAGATGTTGCTTCTCAGCCTGCGAGCTTCATCTGACGCTCAAAATTAAAAGGTATATCGTAATACCGTCCGATCATAATTAGAATGCTGCCTGTCCGATCATTCATCAACAGTAGTGGGGCCAAGGTGGGGTCCGTCGCGGGTACCGTCGTGGGTTGAGTTTGACGAAGCTGTTTTTCTGTTGGAGCATCATGCCACGTGCCACGGCATGCACGAGTGTCACGTCACGTCACGTCAATGATGACATAGGACGCAAATTTAGTGACACGTGGAGAACCAGAGAGGAATATTATTATGCTATAATTTTTTCAAAAAAAAAAAAAATGAGCCCGCTCTATAATTTATTTTTAAAAAACAAATCCTTAATTTATAATAACCAAAATGATTGAAAAGTGCCTAAGATTTTATAATAACCAAGTTATTGTATGTCTACAAGATTAGATTAGATTAGATTAAATCTATCAAGTATCCATGCAAACATAACAAATACTTATCATTCGAAGTTAAAACTGAACAAACAGGTTGGAATCTGGATACACAGATCTCTGTTAGTGGTAGAAACTTTATACAAAACGCTACAAAGTTAATGGTACTTAACTTTGCTGCTATTGTTCATCCATGAAAGATGCATCTTAGTCACATTCGCCCGATGATGAGCGATACCCTTTCGAAGAAATCACGACACATGGCTGCGCTGAATATGATGTCCTCCTTCATCCAATCCAAAGCTATACTCTCTAATGTTCCTAGTGAAAAAACACGATACATCCACTCACCTTCATCACCTTCATGTTGCGTCCATGTTAAGCTAAAGCTGTAACCTGGGGCAGGTCAAAATCACATTAGTATGAATACAATGATCTTATAATGCGATAACGAATCACTCGTGAACTTCAGCTGTCTATCTCACCAAAAGAATAATGGTTTATGTGGAAATTATGTTTCCTTTTTGATGATTAACATGAGTTACTACTGGCGATCTGGCATGTCTACTTAACATAGCAGAAGATTGATGCAATCTCGGCCAAATCGAAAGTCAGCACAAGCATTTGATAATACAGGGAAAGTGACAAGGAAATGTTAGGGAACTAATTATTTGTCTAGGCATAGAAAAGGATGTATTACCACTAGTTTTGTGAACCACCAAAATTGAGGGGCTTTCAGTTTGATTATCGACATGAAAATCCATGCCCACTAAGAACCTCATAAGAGTCTGGAATATGAAATTGCTGCAATCATCTGATTGCTTACCTACAGATAATGAAATAAATTCAATAAACTTGAGAATGACGATGATGGAGAAAATTCAATCATAAACACAGATAACTTCAACCTGTATAAGAATATATAATAGACTAGACGAAATTACAAATATGCCATGAGATGGCACAAAAGACACCATAGAACTCAAGCTTGCTACAAATTTCAATTCTAAGATCTCTTTAAAATTTAATTAGCAAATTTTCCATTTAGTATTAGAACTTATAGGACACGTAACAATCTCCATAAATTGCAAATTCATTATGTAAAAAAATGAAATTTTATTCTATCCTCGATATTATCATCGAGGACAAGGCTATAAAGGCAATGTGCCACCAATAGGACTAATATCAAGCTCAATGCCTCAATCATTAGGTGTCTGGGCAAAACAAGCTCAAACACAGTAGGGGCCAACTTTAGAAGACGTAACAATCTCCATAAGCTGTATATTCATTATGGAAAAAAAATGAAAATCTGTTTCTATGCTTTATCATGACAATGTGATTATCATAGCATAACTTCATTGATTCAATAGGACTAATACCCGGCTCAATCATTAGGTGTTTGGGCCAAACAAGCTCATACATAGTAAGGGCCATAACATTGTATCATCTCTACACCAGGATGATAAAGCTGAAAGAAATTAGAAATCATCTCACATCATATATACGAGAGATATCATCTATAAATTCATGTTTGTGATGAAATTTTGCTGCACAAGAAAGCAACAAAAGATACTCGTGAGAGTAGGATCGGTAGCCTAGCTAAGTAGGGTTGAGTATTGTTTTTTTACAATGCAATTTTATCTCATTCAAAAAAATTATTGGGTTTGTCAGACAACCTTGTCTTGATCCATGAACCAAACTTTGTCAGCAGTAGCCCAAGAGGATTAATTTTTCCAATTGAATTTCTCTGTAGTGATAGTCCGATCACTTACAAAAGGGATCAGTAGGAAAAATGGCAAAGTCTCTCGATTTTAAGAGCACAATAAGGGAAACAGCAATAGTAGCGACAGATTGCAGTCGCAAGAATACTAACTCTGATGTGAATAATGTTCAAAATAATCAAACGTCTAGATATTGGACTAGTTATAATTACGGATATTTCCCTATATAATTACGTATTCACAAATAGGCCTTCAACAAAACTCATAAGCAATTTAGCATACCTGGACTGCTGAAGTTTCTCTTGTAGCATTCTTTCTGTTCAATGGTGAAGAGATGAAATTTGATTATGATATTAATCAATTACGATGTCTATTCTACATATATGCACAAAACTAATATATTAGAGGCTAGAAGTCTTTACTTACCATACTGGTACCAATTTTTTTGTTATTAAAAGTAACGATTGTCGGCACTTTGTGTTGAGTTCCATTTTCCTCGCATGATTCTGTTATTCTCTGTCCTGGAGGGATTTTAGATATTTCTTCAGATCTAACTTTAGAACTTGTACTTGGAGATGTAAACAACAGAGCATTATTCATATCTTTCTTCTTCAATAAAAGATTCTGAAGTTTTTCAACTTCATCCAAGAGCTCTTTGGCTGTGAAGAAAGTTTTAAGGTTCAAATTTTATCAGCAATGTAAAACTATAAGGAGAAAAAAACTTCCAAATCATGAACATATGAGTACACATCACCAAGAAACGACCGGTTCAGTCTAATGCATTAACTAAAAGATAGAAATTGAATGCATAGAGAAGAAATCACAAGTTCACAACAAAATTAATGCTCAGTAACACAGAGTTGTTATGAAAGTAGGTAACCAATTTTTTGATAACCAATATGATGGTATAAATTCACTTGCTGCTGGGTCACCTAATCATACCACCATCTACCAATAATTGAAAAGCAACTATAAGTGCAATTTCATTGTCAAACAGGTAAACAGTGGTAAATATTTGCACCTTCTTAAAAATATCGTAAACAAAAGAAGGCATATTGCTCTGTTTATTTCAAATATGCAACTGCTATTCAGATCCCTGGTTTAAATGTTGAATCACTACATACTGATCAGTTCTGCTATGTAGAGTTACATTACAAAAATAAAACATTTGTTCTGTAGTTCCTAAATAAATCTGATTATCTTGACACTTTAAATTCCTCTTACTTGACCCTGATTAGACTAGTTAGATAGGAAAGTTACATGAAAGACTATAATAGACTAAGTTGAGCAATTTTGGAATAAAGTACGAGGTATTAATTGAAAGAGAACTAACATGCTGCAAGCATTCACTAACCAAAGAGAATTAAAAGATGACTTGAGAGTAACAACTAAAGAATTCAAAAAAAAAAAAATGAACATGGAATTATGAAAGGTTATAGAGGTATTAAAATAACCTGCATTGAATACTAACCTGCTAATCCATAGGTCTATAGGACGTATGCCTTACAGGTGAATCACATTTTTAGTAAATACAACGAAAATAACAAGACCAAATCTGCATGTAGCCCTAGTTTGGCATGTAAGTGCATTCAGCTAACAAACAAAGGGCCCTAGAAGCCGCATAATGAAATTTTGTATAACCACTAGTTATACATCTAAAATATTTTAGTTGAGTTATGCAGAAGAGGCACAAGCACAAGCATGATAAAGCATTTTTTTTATTGAAACTGTGGCATTTCTTGAAAAGCTGGTGAAGGCTCAACCTAACAGCATTAAGTTAAACATCTTCAGCCTCCATAGGGTATATTTTATCTAAACGCTCTAGATTGGAATGTCGCAGAGCTAATTTGTCACACATGATACATTGTCAAACTAGAATCAAGAAACACTCATTTTAGTAGCATTTCTTAAATACAGAACTTATCTCAAATGTGGTTAAACAAGTGTTTGACAAAACACATCTACGTTCAAAAAAGAAAGAAATGCACTCACATTTCTTGCCCTCTTCAAGCAGTAACATTCTACATTCATCATATTTCTCCTGAAATGAATCCCTGCAATCATATTATCTTAGAAACTACTTCCCTGTTTCTGAATAATACAGCTCCAGCCACTTATTAATGTATATTTAATAAATTCTTACAACTGTTGATGAAGCCCCTTGTTTTCTTTATTCAACTCTTCTATCAAGTCCTCCACAGCTACAAGAAGCCAAAATGTCAAGTGCATCATTCCTATGCCATATAAAAGGCATCTCTATAAAAAGACCCATAAGAATGCTGAGAAACTTTCTAGATCGTACCAGACTGAAAACTTCTCAACTCAGCATCTCTTGTATGGTTCCACTCCTCCTCCTCTGTAAACTTCCTTTTCTGAGCATAGTGAGCTCAAAATCACAAAAAAGAATCATTTTAGAGAATCGACTAAGAATTCACTCAAAAAGTAAAGTACCTTCAAATTCTTGTATTTCTCGTAGAGTTTGACATTGAGTGGTTCCATCTGTGTCAAGGAAATCAAAAGCATTGAGCAATTAAGAAAATGTACATGAGATCCATTGTGATGAAATCTGTTCAATAAGACAAAATAACACCATATCTAAGAATTGTTTTACTTCCAGGACCTCTTAACATCTTGCTCCACTTGAATTACTGCTCAAATCATCAATATTACATCAAATTCACCATGTTGATTCCACTTGACAGACTGAGAGTTAAGACAACTCATCAACACTATCTCCACCATACATAAGGACACAACAATGACAACCTAGAACAGATTTCTCCATTAGATCCTGTTACAATATTCTAGTGTAAGGAGGCCTCTAATTTGCTTGGGCAAAAAAATTTGTGGAAGTTCAAAGCAGCATCTAAAATTCAACAGCTGACTCTGATTATCCTAACTGAAAGTTTCCATTTAATACTATACCTTCACAAGCTATAGATTCTTAATGACAAAGTCCATATCTTTTGATGTCAAGAAAGGAATTGCACCTCTTACTGTATGACAAACTTCTGTCTAGAAAAATCTTTTCCCCACCCCCCACCTCTAGACCCAAGTCATAGTATTCATAATTCCCCAGAGCAACAGACAGAATGAACCAGACCATCTGACAGACATTTTACTAGGATCGCCTGGATGCTATGAGTGACTAGAACAAACAATAGAATTTCAGTCCTATTAATAATTAAACATATCAAAATCCAAACCACCCCATTTACTCTCATGACCAAGTAGCACCTGAAGCGGACCTAAACAGAATAATACATATTAGCAATTATTAACACAAGATTTCAACAAAAAAATTGGAAAAGGCAAACAGCAATTAATCAACTTAAATTGCTTATACTTTATAGGTTGTTAGATGAACTGCAGTAGGTCCAATATTAATATGCTTTAAGACAAGAGAATGAAGATAAACACCAGTGCTTCTATGCAATTTCCCCGCCAAAGTGCATCAATAATGCATTTCATTGATAGATTAAACTGATCATAGGCTCTGTTTGATCGAGCAACTAACGAGAAAAAGGATTAACACAGTAAAGTTAGTAGTGAAAATCTTGTAGAAAAGGAGAGATTTTGCTTTACCTTAGCTTTTGGAATGGCTTGTCGCCACCTGCTACTTCTTGTTCCCCCTCCTATTATATCCTGAGCGCGAGTGTACTCGAATTTCCGACGTCCATCCTCCTCCCAGTCTTGTTCTTTCTGACAAATCCCTTCGAGAACACGAAGCTCGCGTTCAGGCCACCGAGGAATGCCAGCGCCGCGGCAGATGTAGGAATTGAAGGCGGATTTATGCGGAGCAGTCACTGTGGGCAAGCTAATTTAAGAGATGGAAAAACTCCCACGACAGATCTGGAAACAGAGAGCAGGTGGGTTCGCCCGCCCGCTAGTGGGCCAGTCGGTAGTGGTGTCAGGCTGTGCACATATGTCAGCGGTGATCAGATTTAGGGCAAGAGGCAGCGATTCAGCAAGGTTGGTGGATCTCCGGAGAGGAAGAGAGTTCGCCGGCGTGGCGGAGCCGACTGCGACGCAGGTGAAGATTAGATTAGGGCAGGTCAAGCGGGCGCGATTCTCTGGTAAAGAAATCGGGGAAGATTTCAAAAATGCATCTGGCCTCCGAAATAGTTATGGTGCAGGTGGCAGCATTTTTCTTTTCTTTTTGGCTTTTTTTTAAGCTGTCATTTAAAATTTTATCAGAATTTAGATTATAATATTTGAACTAAAAAATTAAAATAAAAAAAAATTATATGCACATGGACAACATAATATAAATAATATATCAAAATTATATATATATATATATATATATAAAAGAGCTTTCGTATATATATATAAATATAAAGAAATAATATATGTAAAAAAAAATATATTTTTTTAATTTCTTTAACTTGAATAATATAACTCAAACCCTAAAACTAAGACATAAATTCTTAACTCTTTGCTCTAAAAAAATAATAAATAAAATTATACTTGATGCACAATGAGCGACAGTTGATGTAGGCATCTGACATGGCCAAAACCAGAGTTTCCATATTTTTTTGCCCCGATTTTCCATATTTTTTTTCAAAAAACTTCAAATCTCGCCGCTTCTCTTCCTCTCCTCTGTTTCTCTGGTTCCCCAAACTTTCTCTTCCTCTCCTGTCTTTCCCTTGTTTTCTTAAATCCTAAATCCATCGTCGTCGGCGCTACCGCCACCTCTCCCTGCATCCCTGGCAGGTTTGGAATACTAATGAGAATGAGAACCTATAGTTGCTTGTTGTTATATTTTTTTCGCTAGTGAAAGGATTAGATTTCAACCCTATACTTCAACTATTTTACATTCCATTTAATAATTACAAGTTATTGCTACTTAAGATTCACAAATTCTAGCAATTAAAATAATTGAACATTATAAAATTGATTAAAGCTTACAAGAAATAACCAAAGATACAAAGAACAGATTGCCTAAGGGCACTAACCAATATATATAAACTAGGTTTCCAGAATAAAACTGTTGATAACAAGATAGACGTGGTGCTGTTTTTATCAAAACAGCACTCATGTGGTGCTAGTTTAAACAAAACAACACCACGTTAGTGCTGTTGTGTTCAAATCAGCACCACGTTGGGGTTGTTTTGATAAAAACAATATTAACATCAGAAATTTCATAATATTTCATGATTTATTTTGTAGTTAATTGATAGCAGGGCATAAAAGCATTAATTTTAAATGTCATTTGGAAGTTTGTTATACAATGGTTTTGTTGGTTTTGAGGTATTGGATTTTTAGTTTCTACTGTTAGTGCAGTTTGCACTAATAGTCTAACCCTAAGTGTTGATGAATGACAACTAGGTTAAAGTTAGACTTATGTGT
>JBBUKS010000002.1:415755-436431 GCA_038050645.1 Hedychium gardnerianum | reverse complement strand
CTGGTTCCCGTTCAAATGCAGCCCTTGCCTTCATGTCTCTTATATGAATTGCATTGCTTCCTAAACCTATCATTCTCGATCTCTTGCTGCGAAGTTACGAACGGAGGTTGACCGTCTCAAAAGCATAGTTTCTGGTGCTGCTAGTCAGCATGGGCAAAACCTACCGTTCTGCCCACTGTTACATGGCCAAATGGCAGGGAAGGAGAAAAAAAGAAGGGAGTAGATGAGCGATGAAGAAGGGAGAGAAAATATTAAAATAAAAAATTATTATTATTATTAGTTCAATTAAATAAGTATCGAAATTGTACCGGCATAGCACAATATAGTATTTAAATCGGTATCGCTCGGGCCAAAAGCTGAATCTTTGGCTTGAAATTTTAAACCTTGCTTAAAAGTACTTGAAATCTAGCATGAAAAATATATGTTCTTATATGTTGGTATATAAAATAACAAATAACATATGGTGGAGTTGCAGACTGCTAAGGAAATTGATTTAGGTTTGTACTTTCCAACAGATCAACAGATGTTACTATGTGAATGTCCTCTACCACTTGTGTAGTGTTAATAGTGTTAATCTCATATGAAGAAAATGCTTAGTAATTAGATTCTTACATAGCAGACATGTAAATAGTTGAGATATTCATCATCTCACTTGAAATGTTGTCACTGAATATATGATTGTTATGGGAAGTCCTAACTGCCAACTGCTGATAATATGATGTTGGTGCTATTGATTGGTTTTTCAATTTTATTTTGTATCTTGTTTCTTCAGAAAGTGCTAGGTTTTAATTCCGGTGATGTATGATAAAGGAAAACAACCAGATATTGCATCGGTCTGCCAACCTACAAATTTAATATTCCATTTCTTGTTTTGTTCAAGCCCAACTTCCATTCTAAACTTGTTTCTTAGATCTTACTAATTATATGACTTGATACAAGCAATACCAAGATACAGTCAAGTTTCTGAAATCTGACCTATAAATAAGGGGTGTAAATGAGCTGACCCAAGCCTAAGTTTGACCATGTTCAAACTTGTTTGAACTTGAGATTTTATCGAGCTTAATTAATGATATTGTTGTCCTTATAATTTCAAGTAAAGCATTGATTTAATATATAAAACTTATATTATTTTCTTATTTTTAACATTTTATAGATAATTTAATATTATAAAATTTATAGATTACTATATTTTTATATATTATGAATAAAAAAATAAAGAAATGATTTTATAATCAAAACCTATACAATTTAATAATAAATAAGTTTATTTATAAATTGTGTCCAGGTTCAAAAGTATTGTGTACACTGTAATTGCAAAACTTAGTATGTTTATTTATTTAGAACTCCAGGTAGACACTTAATGCGAAGAAATTATGTCAGGTTAAACTATTCTTGTAGAAATTACAATCTTTGAAGCGCAATGGATTGATTTCATTTTCACTCATGTTGGAGTTTCTGTGGCCCCCATTTATCAGGTTCTATCATGATATTCAGTTGGATCAGACCCCGCTTCTTTTTGTACTTGGAGGATTCCTACATTTTGTCCAAGTAACAAAAAATGTCCATAATATTGGTAATCCTGCACAAACACGTAGTGACCCAGAGAGGAGGCTATTATTTTAACCTTTTCCTTTAGGATGTAATTCCTAATCCAATATATTCAAAATCCATACTTAAGTGTAGGTATGATTAGGGGTGGGAAAAAATACTGAAATTTCGATATATTGTTCATACCGTATTGAAATATATCGAATTATACCGATTTAACGGTATATCGAAAATTTCAGTACGGTATTATACTGTACCAAAATTATCGGTATTGATATCGGTATACCATTTATATCAAAATTTTCAGTATACCGTACCGATACCGAAATTTTACACTAAATGATATGAAATTTAACCATACTGATACCGAATTTTCGATATACTGAATATTTCAGTATAGTATCGGTATGATTTTTTGTATACCGAATATTTCGGTACGGTATACGGTACACAAAAAAAAATCGGTAATTTCAGTATACCACCCCTAGGTATGAATTGAAAGAAATTCTCTGATCCTATTACATTGTATTTGCCAGAGTTGTATTATCTTTCTTGGCAGTTATAGCTCCCTCAAGTTTAATTGCTACAGACCATTCTTGTTCATGATAATTCATTATTTTGATTGTTCAGTGGATACCCTAATTATAGTGAATTCGTCATCAGGCTGAGAGTGCGACTGCTGCTCTGAACTGTAGTGGTGTGGTTTTAGGATCCTTACCCATAAGGTAAGCTATGTGCAATAATTCCTTTACCATTTCTATCTAGTTCTCATTATTTTCTATGGATTTCGGAAATAATTTCAATACTCTCATTTCATTTAGGGTCAGCCCGTCGAAGACCCCAGTGCGTCCTCGTGCACCTCGCTCACCGATGCATTGAATGACACAACTATATAAGTTGGTCAGCGGCAGTATATACACACTTCATATACAGAGATATGTAAGGTTATCTTTTGGTCGATAACTTATGTGCATGTTTCTTCCCGATAAATGGTTGGATTTTTCCTTAGATTTAGCATTTATCTATGTTGACACAGAATTTGAGCAACTTTATGGTGGTAAGATTTCAGCTGTTTAGTATTCGTTATTGTCTAGTTAGTTTAAGATCTTCTGTTATGCCGTCAAAAGTTTGATCTATGATCATGTTGATGTAAAATCTTTTCGCCCCTTAAAATTTACAAATTTTTTTTCCAAATCGTTTTAAATGTGTCATAGTGTTTCGAAGTGTTGCCAAACGAGTCATTGCATCATTCCATTGTGTGAAGCAATGGGGTAGGATATGTAAAATGCATGAGAAATTATTTCCGTTTAAATCATTCTATTTTAAATTATTCATGGAGATAAATAATTCCTTTAAATAATTGGCAACATTATAAATAAATAGGGTCAAAATCAAGAAGCCTTTTTTTTCTTTCTAATCATCAAGGTGTTTTATTTTGATTTTTTTTTATCAAAGGTGTTCCATCTCATTATTATAATTATTCAATTATCTTTTATTATTATTTAGTATTATTATTTTTTGTCTAATTTTTGAATGGAATGAGTTGTTACGATTTTATAATTATTATAATATAAATATTAAGTAAGTTAAATTTATATTATAATAATTATAAATTTATAATTATTATGATGGGAATAATAAAAATTTATGTTGTAGCAGTTTTGTAGTTGTAATAATGTTGTAGAAATTAAGATATTGTCACTGTTTTCAGTTATAAAATTATAAATAAATTATGTATTATAATAATTATAAAATTATAATTGTTATAATGTAATTAAAGTAGAGCGCCGTTGATGATTTAGGAAAAAAAAAATTAAGACGCCTTTTGACTTTTGCCCTGTATTTCTTTTCAGTTTGGTTGCTCTTATATCTCTGTCTTTCAACTATATCACCCGTTTAAGACGGAAATTTTTTCAAAACTTCCATGATCTCAAAAGGCGCCTTTTTCTTCATTTTTAATGACCAATAATTATTCTCATTATAATTTAGTGATCTCAAAAGCACAAGTTTAATAATTTAAAACAATTAAAATTGGTTCTATAATAATTCCCATCCCTTCGTTGAGCCAGCTCAAATGTTAGTCTCAGTCACTGAAGACATTGAACTCTATAAAAGACGATACTGACGAACAATGTGCCTCAATTATTTACTACATTCAACTCTACAAAAGAGGGTATGCCAAACAATGTTAGTCTCAATACATTAGACTATACGAAAGACCATACGAATTATAGACCAGAAGATCCACATCCTTACTGTCAACCCAAATGGAACAACCATGTAACTGGTAAAACAATTACTCAAAGCAGCTACACGATTCAGTAAATAAGGCTACAGTGCTCGGTGACTTTTCAGCGTAATCGCACCTCCTCATTTTTTACTACCAACACTCGGGATAGTTACTTAGGCAGGTCTCACTTTGCATCCATGGGATCATATAGACCAATTCGTAGCAGCATTTGTGAGATGAGCCTTTTATTTCCGCCCATGATCTCTTTGCGTGTCGTATACGACCCAAGGATGCCCAGATCCATACTGAGGTCCAGCGTCTGCCGCTCCGGTTACCTGAGGTTTAGAGAAAAATGAATGCTTTTGCCTGCATCCAACCTTCAAATTTACGTTGATAGTGTGGGAAAACTTACGGGATTCATACCATAGCCATATGGATATTGATTTCCACCATGGCTGGGATCAGGAATGCTGTAATTTCTGCTATAACCTGCAGCTATGATTTCAACAAATGAAGTTAACTACATTTGTGAGACACATCACGGCGGAGAAACATGTATAACGTAGATTCAAGCAAGAAATATGTTATTTCAAATTATTCTTTGCTAACTGAATTTAAAACAACTTTCAACCGGAAGGTCTAGAAGATGGAGATCCTATGTGATCAGAACGATACAAGATGGAAAAAATGAATGTTCTATACAGTAGAGGCTTTGGGATTAGGTTTATTTGGCAAGAATCAAGGATCTCCATTCATTCCCTATCTTATACCAGAAAGAAAGAAAGAATTTGCTGCTTGAAAGAATTGGATGTCAATTCTGAAAATATTTTAGCCAATTTAACTTAGGGCATTTGCGGCCAATTTTAACTCCAGAAACTGTTAGGTTCCTCATTTATACCTAGGCATAAAAACTAATACTTGACACTTTCTATTGGAGTAAAATTTAAAATATATATATTTAGAGACAAACCCAAATAGGACAGTTTACAACTCGATTGATACATAGTTTCTGTTCCAGACCAAAACTATGTTAATACTCTGAAAACAGCTGTCTGACACAGTAAAATGTAGAAGTGTAAGCATATGAAAGAACAGTTTCATTTTGATATTTTTTTTCTATAAATTCATCTTTAATTTCAAGCATGACTGTAAGATTACAGTGGCAATAGATAACCATAAAAAATGTTGTAGGATTTTCCAATTAACTATCAGTATCTGCATTTTCATTAAACCGCCCAAAAACACATCTTAGAGTCTTCTCTAAAGCTTTCGAGAAGATCTGCATTTTCACTAAAGCTTTCGAGAAGATCTGCCCATCCACTTGAACTAAAAGGCTTGGAATTTGCAAGAAGAAAAGGCTATTGAGACAGTTTATGCGGCCGACTAGTTTGCTGATGAATCTTTGGTTATTGAGAATGATTAATTGCTTACTTAGATTGTGTAACATCTTGTGCATATGCTTTCATTACATACATGATTAAGGCAGATGACTCACTGGAAATAGCTTCAATTTAATTGAGACAATGATTGCTATGGACGTCTCCAAGGAAGAGGATCAAGTCAACATGAGCAACAAAGAAGCATATTAGAACTTAAGGAATGATTGATAATAAATTAAATAAACAAAAACCAACCTTGATTTCCAGCAGCAGCTGCAGCTCTTGTCCTTTTTTCAGCATTAGCGACTTCAGCTCTTAGCTTCTCAACCTCCCGAGCAATTGAAATTAGATTTTTCTCCATCACTTGTCCTTGTTCATAATTCTCAGCATATCCCTTCTTCTCATACTCTATAGCAGCCCTTCATATCATTGGTTGCCCACAGAATCAAAATTTCAACCTAAAATGACAAATATCAAAAAGCACAAGCAGGACAAAGGGTTTATTTCAACCTCATCTAATCAGGTTAGGCTTTTCAAGTTGGACTGCTAAATCTAAAGCCATCTTCTGGCTCATGTTCTTGTAATAACACATTGGCATAAATACTGATGATTTAAATGGTTACAAAACATGTTTTCCCACAGTTGATGGGATTTTGAAAGACTTCAAGACATATAAATTAAATACTGATGATATCTGATATCTGCAGAAATTAACTTCTGGACAACGCAAATCTCATATATCCATTTTGAAGTAAACATAACTATTTGCCATCAATATGAGATGTTGATAATAAATTCAATATATGAACCATACAGAGTATACAAATCTATCATAATATATTTCAGATTCCCACAATTTTTTTTTAATAATACATATTTTGTCTCTATGCTCATGCTCAGCTTAATCAGTCAAACAGTATCGTGAGCATGGTATGTGAATGTTACCTCACCCGTTGAATCTCCTGCTTCGTGGCTTCAATCTCAGATCTAATAGCAGGTGCCTGTTGCAACTCTGCCGATGCCCGCAACAACTCCTGAGCGAGCGCCTGCACTTGACCTGTCAGCTCCTGCTTAGCTGCAGTGAGCTTCTGTATGTCCCCCCGTGTCTGTATCAGCTCACCCTTCATGGCTTCCACTGCTCCAAGTTCCGATTCCAGCTTCATAGACTTCTCATAAACCTTCTCAGGAAGTAATTTAATATGCAAAGCAAACAGAAACTTAATCCGTTTCCTCCCTTTAAAAACAAGAACCGAATTATGAAATTGGGCGTACCTCTCGGATCTGAAGATCTTTATCTGCTTGCATAGATCCGAAGGCGTGAGACATGCGTCGGATTTCGTGCTGGGCCGCGTCGACCTCCTGCTTGAGCGCGACATGCGTGGCGGCGAGTCGCTGGTTGTCAGCGAGAAGGCCCTGGATCTCCTGATGCTGGACGGCTAGGTGCTCCTCGATGACAGCAGGGTGAGGGGGCGGTCGACCGCCGTGGAGACCGAAGGGCGGGCCGTCTCTGGCCGCCTCCTCGAGAAGGGCGGCGGGGTGGATCGGCAGGAGGGCCGGACCAGGAAAGAGAGGGGGCGGCGGAACGTCGCGGAGGGGCGGAGGAGGGGGCATACGGCTCCTTCCCGACATGGTCGGACGAGCCCTAGCTCCCGTGCGTGTTCTTGCAGTCTAAGTAGGCCCCACATCTTTGACGGCGGGAGCAATAAACGGGCCGGGATGAGCACAGTGGGCCGAGAGCATAATTATAGCCCAATCCAGACGATTGGGGCCCGCCCTATATGGGACCGACTAAGTTGGTCTCCCCGCGAATCCTAGCTACTCTCACTGCACAGAAGGTTCTCCTCCTCACTGGCGTCAGACTTGTCCTCCTCGGCGATTCCGGAGATCAACATAAGCGAGTTTAGTCTCCCTTCGCCTCCGCCGACGCACCAGCGCCCTGGCTGAAGCGTCGAGGACGCAATTGTCTCCGAGGTCGGGCCAAACCGCCTGCTTTCGAGCTATAAAAATCGCTCCTGTTCGCCTTCTTGAGGATCCTATCTTAGGTTATCCTCCACCCGCCTCCTATACTCATCCTGCCCAAATCGCAACGAAATCAAAGATAAATTAGCAGCAAACACTCGAACCCTAATCCGCACTTACACGAAATACGACACATTGCGGCCCAAGATCAAGAGGCGGTCGGTCGCAGTGGTGACCTGTGATCGTCGCCTTTCCATGAGCGAGGACTGGGAGAGCTCGAGGTTCATCAGGCTCCTCGTCGGAATGAAGCAGTCGCCCTTCGAGACAAAGATCCGATCTTTGAGACCAGATTTGGCGAATGGTACAAGAAGAAGAGATAGAGGAGGCAAAGGGGGGATTGGGAAATACCGGAGCGAGAAATTCGCCGAAGGAGGTCCATTCGCAATCTCGAAGCCGTACCAGGGGCGACGGAGCCATTGCCGATGGAGGAATCGAGCTAACGAGGCAGGGGAAGCGAGCCGGCGGAACGGAGGGTGGGATTTGGTTTATTTAGAGACGGCGGCCGGTCGGTCGGTCCCACCTGGAAATGGAAAGATTTGTTTGGGTGGATGATTTTGCTAAAATAAATGAGAGTCTGTTTTGAAGCCAAAAGTAATGCGTCACGATCAAATTTTCAATAAAATATTTTATTTAAAAATTAACTCTATAATTTATTAAAATAATCATCCTCTCACATTGGGATAAATCCTCACACAGAATAAACTAATTAATATATAAAATATTATTATCATAAAATTTAAAAATCAAATAAGGATAATTAAATTTCTATCCTCTCATACCTTAATGATTATTTAAACTAATTAAATTAATTTTTATAATTTACCTTCATATTAATCTTGAAATAAACTAATAATGATGAGAATACTAGAGCTAACATTTTGTCTTTTTATCATCATCTTACATTTGGATAAAATAAAGGGAGATTTTTTAATTCGAGATAATAGTTTTTAAGATCCAAACCAATTAGTCATACACATCTTTGTAGACAAAATGCTGTGCTGACCCAATAAAACTTATGTCTAAATTATCCTAAAGTGCAAATATTGGATGACAAATACTAGATTGCATATGGAAAAAATATAGAATCCCACTGAGATTAAAGAAGTTTTCTGGCAGCTGGAGGAGCAAGTCCAGGAATATCCAGTATGTTTTTGTTATTTGGATGCACGAGCTGGAAAAATGGAGAAAATTGTTAGAAACTATTTTATAGTAATGAATGCGGACGTTGATCCAAAGAAGGGGAAAACATATAGTCCGAAGTGAATAAATTAGTCTTTCAACTAAAAAAAAGGAGGAAAGTTGATGGTTTTAACTAACAAAGCAATTTTGTATTTAAAAAAAAAAACAGCAAAGCAACTAAATTTAGGTTAAATATGCTGTCTAAAACGAAAGATTTATAATGTGTTTGTTTTGGAACAGTTTTCCATCCCTATGAATTTTCATAAAGTAATTCGTATGGTTAGTTATAAAAATGAATTCAGAATGTGATTCCTATTTACATATAGGAATATATGTAGATAATATTCTGACCTCTATTCAACATATATATAGCAAAGAATCAATTGAGTCAATCGAGCCGTTTGATCGCGAGGCCTAAGGTCTCAGTGTGGTCAGACGGGCCAAATTGTCTTGTTAAATCGGCTAGGATGGATAAAAATGGATGGATGTGGCAGACCATTCTAGTTGTCCGGACAGGACGAATGGACCCTTTTGGCACAAAGGATCAATGTCGAGTCAAACCAAACAGATCCTACGAGTCGGAAGAGCTGGGTAAAATATTTCAGGCAGGGCTATTTATCATTGTATAAAGTATTCCTTATTTGTTCTTTATAACATTTCCACACACCAAACTAGACTATTCCATATCTATTTCATTCCCTAGGAATAGGTATCTTATTCCTTCTCTATTCTGTGAACCAAATGGATCATTAGCAATTGCTTTTAATTGAAATATTCAATCAAGTAAATAATAATCAAGAGGTTAAAATATTCTTGGAATTTAGAATAAGGATATGAACGATGCACCTTTACAATTATAACTGCTATGACTCCCATCACTATAAGGAAAAGCATCCCCATTATGCACCGATCAGTTGCAACCTAAAATCCATAATGGGAATCATGGAGCCAAAACAGGACAATAAAGAACCGTGAAGAACAAATTGAAAAAACTACCTGTCTGCCGATTTCCTTCACAAGCTTACTTGCTTTCTTGATTGAAAAGTGGATTGAATCCAGTTCATTCACAACTCTATTCATTTGCTCAGTCTGCAATATTATGAAAATTTATAAACAGCAGAAGAAATGTGTTTTCATGTAAATTGATTGTTATTAACTAGCTTATAAGGTGACAAAGGACAGACCTGAGCCTTCAGAGCAGCTGCTGTTTCTGCTCCTACATTGACAGTCTGTTCAACAACCTGTATATAAAAAATGGTCGATAAATTTCCAAATTAATAAATAGAAAGACGACTACTCAGTTCATTAGGAAACCAATGAACAATAAGAGAAGTTAGTTTCCTTTTTCTTATTGAAGAAGGCATCATCATGATCAAGTCATACTTGTCCCAACTATCTGGAGTCTACTACATGACTCTTTTCACTCCATTGTATTTTATGCAAAGTTATATCACTAATAATATCTAAATTAATTAAATCATTTTTATCCTGCCAACGTATGTTTTCTTTCGATCTCCCTTTACACGTTACACATTTCATTCTAATAGATTCATCTCTTCTAACAATAGAATCTATTAACCTTCATTGAACATATTTGTACTATCTCAACTTATTTACTTTCCTTTTATCAACTATTGCAGTTACACCTAATTTCTACTTAATAGTTAATTTATTTTTTCTTTTCTAACAACCACACACATCCATACTAAGATTTTCATCCTTGTTGCATTAACTTTTTGTATGTATTGCTCCCTCACAACCCAAAACTCTAATCCATAAAGTATGGCAGATCAGTACCACGATTTTATAAAATTGAAAAAGGTTGCAGATTGCTTAGAGCTTAAGAACTAATGAAACTTCTCTAAATATATGGACATATGCCTCATTGAACAGCACATAACAGAAAAATGACTTTTAAACAAGAAAACAATTAAAAACCTTCAATATGTGAAAACCATTAGCACAGTATTTCGTTATCTAAACAGATCCGAGGATCCATTTCACAGTATAACTTGCAAGAATTAGATCCATATGACTCAGGTAAAAATAAACAGGAGATGAAAGAGGGTAATCTTAGGACCAAGAGAATGCGTGAATAGAAATACCAACCTTCTTTGTCCTTTCAATAGTCTGATCAGTTTCATCCATCATACGGTTTCCATGGTCCATCAATTGTTGATTGGTCATAGCTGAGACATTGTATATAAGAGAAACGAATAGAGAAATTCAGGTTTCTGTTTGCTCCAATCATTTCTTTCAGAGAGAAAATAAAAACAAAAGCCCTAGAAGATAGATCTATTAACTCTGTTAGACTTATCAGAGTAATAGCTCTATGAATATAGGTTAGTTCCATATATGTATTCATTAGGTATGAAGTTCTTATCCCTCCACTTTGAATCAGACCATATACGCTCCTAAAGTCAACTTTCTTTATCAGCCATGCGAGAATTATCAAATTTACTTCAAAGAAACATTTTGTTCACCACATCTTGAGATATAACTTGCATCCTAACTTTCCTTCATGGTCGCATGGTGTTCGTAGGTCTCTCACATGTCCGACATAGAATTGGGTATGTGACCATGGCCCATTTATTTGTCGTCCTCCCATCTGCTCCATACTAGGGATGATTTGAAGGTTTCTCTCTCTTTGGGCTAAGAAGTATTACAGATTTACAGACGTAGGCCACCTTTGACATTGCAAGAAGTAGGTGCATCCTTTTCTACGAGCCATCAAATCTGTCCAATTGAATAAGCTCTCTCATCATTTTAATCATTGAAAGTGTCATTTTTACACAACAAAATAATAATAATTACCTTAATCCTTAAGATTTTTTGAAAAAAATGTTGTTGGTTAGTGCCCATTGCGACCAACAAAAGTGACCATGCATTGTTGTGTAGAACACTGCATTGATTGTGCATTGCATATGACCCACAGGTTCAAGTTCATACAGTGTCCAAGGAAACTAGCTTGGAAAATGAGTCTCCAATCTTCCCCAAAATTCCAGATTTAGAACTACAGTTCTTCTATGAGTTCCACAGAATACACTTGTAAATTTTTTTACTTTGATCCAACAATATATTATATATTTGTTACCAAAAAAATATCTCTCAAATCTTGGAGCCAACATCAAACTTATTTTCACATCATCTAGTGTCTTCTTCCTCTTAGCAAAATGACCAAAATCAGTCACTTTGTGGCATTTCTCAACTCTTAGAAACAAATGATAAAATCCTAATCTTTCTTTTATCTTCTCACATTTATATGAAGAATTTTTAACTGGATGCTAAAGAATACATACATGATGCCAACAAAACGTTTTCTTCACCAAACCCATCTCCACCATCAGGACCATCAAGGAGATCAATCCTTTTATTTTCACTTGCATGCCTGTAATCAACAAAAGAAAAAAAATTCAAAGGAAATGTGCAAGTATTGGATAAGAAATTTCAGTAATCTTAGTTAAGTAGATTACAAAAGTCTTTGAACATGGTTAAAAAAAGAATGAAGTCTGTTAAGGATATATTACACAAATAGCTCTTTTCCTCAGAGCTCGAGCTTTAGGATAAACTGATAAAGTCAATTAATTTTACACACTAGAGCAGAAGGTCTTGATTCAAATCAAGGATGCGGCAATAATAAAATTCATATGTTCAATTTGGGTTTGTCAAATGAAGTATATCTACCCAATCAACTTTACCAAAGTCAAACCAAATGTCCAAAATATGAAAGATTGAGTGTATACTGAAATAAATATCATGAAAATATAACAAATCAAGATGGAAATGTTAAGCATTGCAATTTCTTGATGAATTTAGTGAATCTCTTGACTTATTTGGAAGTTATTGCTATTCACTAGAATAGCACTGAAGTTCAAGTCCTGATTACATGTCCATAGAAGTATTTCAAACCATGACTAGCACAAACTTAGTTCTTCTATCTAGTCCTCATGATATAGAAAGGAGGTGTATCTTTCAAGAAGATGAAAAGGAAGAATTCAATCTCATACTAGATTAACCATAGGAAACAAAATCTGGAAACAAAAGGCCTTAAAAGCCTTAGTGGCTTGAAACCCTTGATTAAGTGAAGCACATAATTACAAATAGTCAAACCAACTAGTTTGTTGCTGCAGCAGCTTTTAGGGGAAATGCATACACAGTATGAAGCTAAATTCTGGAGTTCAGAAATTGTCTCATAACCATTAATTAGTAGATAAGGTAAACAGAAACAATTTTGAAAACAAGTACATCATTCTATTACGTTCATCTGAGGAAAGAACAGAAAAGACAGAGCTACTCACTGCTTTTTCAGAGCAACATATGAGTTTAGTTCTTTAATCTGTCAAACAAAGCTAATGAATTAGTACATTGATGCTTACAAAAAAGAATAATACTCCAGAATTTAAGGAGGAAAATCCACCATTGATTGTTTTCTCTCATTCAGCATCTTGTTTGTGTCATGGGTATTCCTATTCTCCTCTTCCTTCATGACTCTTTCAAACTCTTTGATGAGCCTGGCATACAGAAGATGAAAAATTTCTTATTCTAAGTCTGATAATTGGGCAAGACATTGAAATGGCTTAATTAATTTTGTTGCAACACTTATCATCTGTCTATCTTAGAGCACATTTGCTATAGACTAGATCTCGAAAAAATAGAATAACGTGGAGCTTTTAAACAAAACAACTAAAGATACACTCAGCCTAGTTTGTCTGTCACAAAACCCAGATCTAGACACACACCAAGAATTTTAACTGCGTACAGAACACCTAATTGCATCTTAGACTTCCCAACTGCTTGTCATGTCACTAATTACAATGATGCAAGTCACTCACATTTTTTATATTTAATATTGCAAATAAGCAAATAGACATTTTTGCATTGCCTCCGCTTTCAATGGTCAGTCATGAAGTAAAATAACTGTGCCCAAATTGAAGAAATTATAGATGCAGAATGAAAATCAATTTATGTATCAATAAAAGAGTGGCAGGAAGATCACCAAGAAAATTCAATAATAGTGATGACTCTGGAACATTAGGCAGTGTATATCTATAAGAGAGTACCTCTTGCATTCCCTCATCTTGTCAGTTAGTTCCTCTAATTGCCTACTCCGTCTGTTGGAATCCCTGATCTTATCCAGTTTCTGAAATCCATTTCTGTATAAACGTTTACCATTGTGATCAGTTATTACAAGGTATACCCATCATTGTAATCAGTCATTATATGATTCAACCATCACGAAACAGTAAAAAAAAATCAAGGCAATATATAACAGAGAGATCTACAAAGCTTATAATTTACTCCAATTCACTATAGTGGTGATATTAAGATTTTTTTTTGGTCTAAATGTTGATGAAAAGATGTCAAAACCAATAGAATCATGTATTTGGTGTTTCTTCCGCTTAGAAAGAAACAGAAATGGAAAAAATAAATTACGAATCATAGTGACTATAGTTTATTTGCCTCATTGAATTGTTAGGCCTACGACATTCAAAAAATACCAAGTTTATCTAGACTGATCACCTTAGCTTTGTATTGTCAAATGTCAATTACCTACCATTTTTGGCAACAAATGTCGGTTGAACTAGGAATGATCAATTTCAATGTGTAAAAAATAAACTTAAAAAATAAACATTTTTCTATAAGAAAAAGAATTGAACAACTAGACCCGAAAATTTTCCTAAGCTGCGCCAACAAAATTGTAGTGTTTCAGGAAAGAAATTTATTCTTACGATAATGCCCGAAAAATATCGTTGATCTGCCCCTCCGCACGGGCCAACTCCTCGCTAATATCAGACAAATCCATCTTCGAAAAGGAACTCCCCTCAGCAAGATTCGCCACCAGTACCAATCAAGATCGATCCTACTGGTTACCCTTATCGAGAACGCAAATGCGCCAACTTCAGCTCCCGCCACGCTCCTCGGCGTCCAGGCGCCGCATTACAGACGAAGACCAAAACCCAATCCACGGCGACCAGATTCAGTCGCCGCGGCCGCCACGAGACTTCAGATCCGAAAAACTGCCGGCGACCGGCTACGCGGACCCGATCGCGGCCAACGAGGATTCGTCGAGGGCGGAGATCTAGGGCTCGGAAGAAGTGGTCAAAATATCCTCGTTGGGAGCAAACCACGAGATTCGGAACTGGAAACGGCTGCGACGTTTGCGCGACAGCTCGTTAACTATTCGAGCTGTTTGCCTGCTTATTTATTTATTTATTTATTTTCATTTTTGAAAAAAAGGTAAAAAACTATATACTTTTAAATTTCAGTGGATTGAAGCAGAAGAACCCAAATACGCATAAGCCATGGACGGTGAGATTTTTTAACTGTGTCTTACACGCCATCTTGGCCGTCCGTTTGTATGGGAAATGTTCTTGTTAAATTGAACTTGTACGAAATCAGTTTCAACCGCGTTCCCCGCAGCGGACGGCTCGAACGCAGTGGTCCCTTCCTATTGTCCAATCACACGCCAAGATTCTGTGTTTGCTATCTCAGAGGAGACACGCGATCTTTCTCCCTCTTACTCGCCGAAAGCAAGACCAGTCGGAGACTTTGGGCCTTTAGATCCGATCCAACAACCACCGCCTTCGCCCGCCGGAGTCGCAGCCTCGAGATCGCGCCGTCGTCGAAGGATCTCGGATGAGATGATCGCTTGCGTCGCCGTCGTCGGTCACCAGGTCTGCCTTCTACGTCTCTGGTTAACAAGAACAAGGCGTTTCGCCGTCGTTTGTACCTGAGCGCCTTTGTGATGCTTCTCGCATGCCGCAGAACAACCCGCTTTACCTGCAGAGCTTCACCAATGCCAACGATGCCCTCAAGCTCCACCATATCGTCCACTGTTCGCTCGACGTCATCGACGAGAGAGGTTTCTCTTGTTCTTCCACTATTCTTGTATCTTTTACTCAAAGTATATGGATTTGGATGGAAAAATCGATTTTCGGGGGAAATTTTGCTGAAGATAACCCTGATTTGCCTCTGGTCACTTGCATCCCTTTAGGAATAGATAGATTTGTCGGACGATTATAAAAATTATCAAGCCTGTGCCTACCTGTTTTTCCCCGTTCGATATTCACATAGGACCTTGGAGTTGTTCTATAAATAACATCTGATGGATAAGTTTGATTTCCAAGAAACTGAGCAAGCGCTTAGAAATTTATTGCGATGCTTTTGTATTGAAAAGCTTTTGTTAACTAATTCAAAAATAAACCAAATGTAATGCTCACTGGATCAATCAATCGGGTGCATCATTCAATTTTTTTTTTTCATTTTTTATCTACGGAGCACATTCAACACAGAATGCTAGAACATCAATTGGTTTGACAGTACAAAATACCAAGAAGTGATGAAGCATTTCACATTGATTCAAGTGGAAACCACCTTGGTTGATGAGCTAAATGCCTAGAACTATTCGTCCGTGAAGAATTCAATTTGTAGGAGTGAAACTCTGTGCTGAAATCCTAGGAAAGAAAGTAGAGCTCACTGTTATTATGATCAACAAAGAAAGTTAGATGGAATGAATACATTAACCATTCAAATAGTGTGGAACTAGCTTTCAGGGTCTAATTACTTGGATGGAAGATAAAAGGGAGAGGAGGAAAAGTGACAAAAGTATTATATAAATAATGAAGCTCCCTATGTAATTTTATGATCCTTTCCCTCATATCTTTCACCCAAGTAATTGGATCCTTAATGCCTTTTCAGGTTGGTCTGCATTATGGGTGTCCTCCAGCTTATTAACCCAAGTCAATAGATTCTTATTGCATATATTTCAATTCCTATTCAAAAATGTTGTTGATTGTACAGAGTAAAGTAGAAACCTATAATGTTTGATTTTTAAAGTATGATTTTTTATGATAATACTTGTGGAATTTGCTTTGGGTAGCTTTTTGTGTTATTAATATATTCTATTTTATATGTGGCAAGGCCACTATATAAATATGTGAAGAGTGAATGTTTTTGTCATGCCATTGACTGAAAATATAAATCTTCCATGAATCTTGGTTTTCCTATTTTCTGGGTGACTTCCTACTCTATAATTGAGACAACAAACACAATGGAGGAAAACATTGCCATCATAAGCATTTTCAGCCAAATGTTTCCCTCAAAGATAAAATGATTTATTCTGATCTTTTAACCTTTTTTTTACCTCATGTGCATAGTGTTTTTTTCTCATATCAAGCATGAGTCAGAATTTCCTGTTGATCTGAAAAACTTTTAGCAACATATTACTTAGGTCTTTAAGGACGGACACCATTGTAATGACTGAATTTTCTTGAGATGTGCATCAAACACCTTATAGCTAATTCTTCCATTTCTTTCCTATAAGCCATGAAATGTGATATAAATTGCATATCTTCATTGATTATTGAAACTCCTATGCTCAGAAAAGCTAGATCAGTTCTGCCAAGTCATGCCACTTTACAATATTAGTTAAGATAATTTGTGATCAATTTTTGCTAAGTTGTAGACATTCAGCAAAGTATAAATATTATCTAGTGCTTAATAAAATTGTTGTTAAGTTGTTAATGCTATTGGATTTTTTTTTTCAATTAAACTGTGAAGGTACTGCAACTTCTCTATCCTCTTTACTGGCATTGTATGAATTCCATGGTTAATTCACAACTTCCTCAGCAAGCTAAAATTAAAGCAGTATTGGCCCCCAGGGCTTGGCGTGGTGATAAGAGGCAGGGTGTATTTCCCAAACAACCAGAGTTCAATTCCCACACAGGGCATACCTACGGCGATTGAACTATTGGTGAAGTTGGGGCCACGTTAGGAGCCACTTCGCTTCCTGAATTTATTTGGTGTGTGGAATGTGAGGCTTGACCGTCTACTCCAGGATTAGTCGTGTTGTAAAATTTAGATACCTTGTATAAAAAATTAAAATAAAATTAAAGCAGTATTACGTTTTAGCTGTCAAAATATGACATGAGAGGTAAATCTGGGTGACTAGACATGGACAGTTGCAAAGACATTGCTAATTTTTTTCTTTTCTTTTCTTTTTTGGTTTACTCTCTTTATGTTCATCTAGATTACTCATCTTCTAAACTCCTGCTTTGAGTAGTTATCTTCTTAATTGTAAACTTATCCACTGAATCACCGCAGCCAAAATTTTCAAGTATCACTCTTCGGTCTCACTAAAATCAGAGATAGCAGCATAACTTGACAACCTGAGATAGTTTCCAAATGTTTACATTTCTTCTGCTGATTTTTCTTTTCCTCTCGTTTCTGTTTGGCAGTGAATAACCCTAAGAGATCTGTGATTACTCTGAATGAGAGTTATCTTGGTCTTTTATATCCTACAGAGAGTTACAAAGTGTAAGTCGTTTCCATTTCTTTGGGTTAAACTCATTGTGCTTGTATCTGCTTGTATGCAGTGTCTCTTTGGAGTCGATTTTGATTTTAGCTGCTTCTTTTTTACTGCAGATATGGGTACCTGTCTAACACGAAGGTGAAATTCCTGGTGGTAACAACTGATTTAGATGTTAAAGATGCCGATATTAGGAGTGTAAGATACACTGTGCCCTTGTTAGCATTTTAGGTTGTTCTATTTGATGCAGTGACATAGAAGATTATGATAAAACTATGTGGGATCACTTACATATATGGATCTTATCCTTTCCATTAAACTCATTATGTAGATAGTTTAAGCGAAAGCTGTTTTTTTATTATCCTAACTATAAATTTCTTGTACTTTGTGTTCAGTTCTTCAGGAGATTCCACGCTGCGTATGTCGATGCCGTCTCCAATCCCTTTCATGTTCCAGGAAAGAAGATAGTGTCCAGAACCTTTGCTCAGAGAGTAAGTGGCATTGTCAAGGCCTTTGCAGCAGGCACAAATGGATGAATCCATTTCTCTTCTTTATCGATCCAGCTTTAAATTCAAGTTTAAAAAGAGATTTTTAGTGTATTTTTGGCCTTCTGTTCTTATCGTTTGCAAGAACCTTTATTTGGTCTTCATGATTGATTTATGTGCTTATTTGGACAATTATAAAATGGGAAAAAAAAGACTTTAATCAATTTTTATGAGAGTTTTGAGAAGGATTGATTGTTGAATTTATTATTTGTTTTATAATTTTTGTCAAGTGTTTCATAAAAATGTTAAATTTATTATGTATTATTATAAATTATAAATAGATCTGGTAATTAATTCATTTGAAAAAGAAGTGGGTTGGTGGTGATCTCTATTAAGTATCTTCTACTTTTAGTAATTTCATCCGCCCTCATATTTTCCTGCTTGTATGTCTCCTCCTGATCTGATGATGGCGGCGTCCGATCAGGTTTGCGTCGATCTCCCTCCCCTCGTCTCCTCCTTCGTCGACGCCTTCGTTGACTTCTCCGTCTCCGGTCTCTTCTTTCCTACCAATCCTTTTCCTAACCCTAATCCTAATCTCCCCAACGCCGCCGCCGCTGCCGCTGCCACCCGCATCCTTGCCCCTTCCCGGCTCGTCGCCATCGGGGATCTCCATGGCGACCTTCCCAAGTCCCTCCAGGCCCTCTCCCTCGCTGGACTCGTCGACCCTTTCTCCGCCCGCTGGACCGGCCGCGACGCCGTAGCCGTTCAGGTCGGCGACGTCCTCGACCGCGGTGGCGACGAGCTCCGCCTACTTTACCTCCTCCACCGCCTCAAGCTCGACGCTGCTCGAACAGGCGGCGCGCTCCTCACCCTCCACGGCAACCACGAGATCATGAACGCCTGCGGCCGCTTCAGCTACGTCACCCCCGCCGGCCTCGACGAGTTCAAGCGGTGGGGCTTCTGGTATCGCTCCGGCCTCGCCATGAAACGCCTCTGCGCCGACCTCGATTCGCCGCGAGACCCTTTCAAAGGAGTCCCCAAGTCCTTCCCCGGGATCAAAGAGGAATTTTGGGAGGGGATCCGCGCCCGGATAGCCGCCCTGCGGCCGAACGGACCGATAGCTGCCAGATTCCTGGCTGGAAACCAGACGGTCCTCGTGATCGGCGAGTCGGTGTTCGTCCACGGCGGGCTTCTCCAGAAGCACGTCGATCATGGGCTCGAAAAGATCAACGAGGAGGTGAGAGAGTGGATAATGGGGCTCAACGGAGGCCAAGCGCCGCCCTACCTGCAAGGCCGGGAAGGGGTGGTTTGGTTGCGCAACTTCTCCGAAGGATCCAATTGCGACTGTAGCCATCTGGAGGAGGTGCTCGCCATGATCCCCGGAGCGAGGCGGATGGTGATGGGGCACACCATTCAGGAACAGGGCATCAACGAGGTGTGCGGCGCCCGGGCGATCAGGATCGACGTGGGGCTATCGAGGGGCTGCTCCGATGGACTGCCGGAGGTTCTGGAGATCAGCGACGGCGTCAAGTTGAGGATCTTGACATCGAATCCAGTGTACTACGACGAGAGGTTGAAGCAGGACAAGCGTCCATGGCGGCCGGTGGCGAAGGAGGAGCTGGAGGGGCTTGGCATGTTGGTTCCGGAGATTAGACCGCAAGAAGTGGAAACCAAAGCCTGAAAGAACTCGCACACCATCATCAACGGCGACGACGCGCTGCCGCCGGCCATCGGACGACCCCGCATCATCTGGAATCGTCGCCGAGGAGCCCAACATCCCTTTTTTTCATTTTGTGCTTCTCATCTCCGACTGGCTGCTCTTTATTTACTCATCGTCTCGAATCTGCGTTTTAAACAGAAGGGAAATAGCTAAAGCATCTAAATCATGAAAAACCAGAAGAAGAAATAAATAATAATAACATTTGAGGAGCTAGAAGAGAAGATCTTTAACGCATCTTCAAGAGCACCAACTTTGTTTCCCATTGTTAATCTTTTGATCGACGAAAAGCCAACAAAAAAAAAATGCAGCAAAAACAATGGAAACTCAAGAAAATCTTGACAAAATAACAATGTGTACGAACGGATCGTAGCTGGAAAGAACTATTTCAGGAGCCTGAAGCTCAATATCAATCGCCTGGCGCCAAAAAAAAAAGCTGGTTAGAAGCTGAATCTACGAACTTGTCTTGCTCTTTATGAACCCTAATTGACCTAAAAAACTGTCCTTGTTTCCAAACTTGGGAGAGGAGAGACTCGGTCTCGGTGGCATTCCGCTTCTCCAGCTCGTCCTCCGCCTTCTTCCTGAGGAACAGCACCTCGGGATTCCTCCCCGGATCGAACCCCAGCCAGAATCGGGACGACCTTGGCGGCGGTGATTGAGACGGCGGAAGGCATGCCGTGGCTTATCCGGCGGAAGCACATTCTCAAGCCCAAATGTTTTTTTTGCAAAAAAAAAAAAAAAAAAAAAAAAAATGAAAACTGATTTTTCCAATAAATTTGGCGTCGCCCGGACCCGAACCGGAGACCTTCAGT
>JBBUKS010000002.1:399391-415169 GCA_038050645.1 Hedychium gardnerianum | reverse complement strand
GCGTCGCCCGGACTCGAACCGGAGACCTTCAGTGTGTTAGACTGACGTGATAACCAACTACACCACGACACCTTATTGAAATGATAGTAAAATTATATTATTATTTATTCTTTGTATAATAAGAATTGTATTATCCCTAAAAATATATATTTTACAAGCTCTTTTCTTTTTCGAATTCCAAATGAAACTTAAAAATCAACTTTTTGAATTAACCTCCAGAATTAATCATATTAAATTGAAACATTTGAATTATATAAAAATAACTATGTAATTCAAACCATTTATAATATTTTGTAATGTTTAACTTCTTAAAAAAATGAATTAAGTACCATCCAAGATTTAATTTTTTTAAAAAAATTATTAATATCGATAAATATTAATAAAAATTTATTTAGATGATTCTTTCATATCTAACTAATTCGATTGCACATAAAAAATATATTTATTTAATATAAAATAAAAATAAAGATGAATTAAAAGATAATATGATAAAAAAATAATAAATATTTTGTTAAAATAAATATAAATATATTAATAAAAAATATTAATATAATAAATATGTAACATGTGAATTTTATATTTTATAATATATATATATATATATATATTAACATTCAACCAAATATGATATTTCAAACCTCTAAATAAACTCATTAATTAACGAAACAAAAATTCACTTGTTTTAAAACATGACATGATCGTTTACTAATGCGCGACTGAATCCTCTGGATCCGACGACCAACCTTCCTCCTGTTCCTCCCTCTTCTCCGTCGAACCATCGCCGCCCATTCCTCGGCGGCGCATCAGCACCAATTCAAGTAGCCGCCGGCGGGCCTCGTAGATCGGATTCGGATCGATCAGCCTCCCTCGCTCGTAGGCCTCCCTGAGGAACACCGTGTGCCGCTTGCCTTTCGTCGACAGGTAGAAGATCCCTGGGTGGTCCAGGAACAGATCCCGTATGTTCAGATCCATCCCTATCCAATTCCTGAACTGGCTTACCTTCTCCACCTCCGCCATCTTCTCCACCGTCAAGCTCAGGAACTCGTGCGCGATCGCCACCGCCCTCTTCTCCCGCGCCGTCGCTTGCTTCGACGCCGCTCCGTTGTCGTATGGGTCCAGGTACGCCAGCCTCTGCCACTGCTTCAATTTCGCGCGGTAGTTCTTGGTCAATTTCATCCCCGGGGGGAACCCTAGCTTGAACGAGAATTTCCGATCGGGATCCTCCGCCGAGCTATGATCCCTGCGCCGACGCTCTTCCGCTGCCGAAATGAATTTGGAAGCCGGGGATTGGTCGATGAGCTCGAGAAGGTGAGTGTTGGGCTCTCTAGGGTTCGTGCGGAGGGCGAAGACGGTGGGATTCCAGGCGATGACTGAATCCTCGAAGTCGTCGGGGAGGCCGAGCTCGCGCCAAACCTTGAAGATTGCGCGCAGAGGGAGGGATCGGGTGGAGGAGATGGAGAGAAGCCGGCGCAGTCGGTCGGTGGCATCGGAGGCGGAGGAGGCGGCTGACTCGTCGGAGGCGATGCCGGCGGCGGCGGGCGTGAGGCGCACCACGGGCTGAGAGGCGGAGGTGTCGTAGACGAGGGAGAAGACGCGGGGGAAGGCACGGACGAAGTAAGCGGCGCCGCGGGAGAGGCGGAGGCGTGGCGCGGCGGAGGAGAGGAGGGGAAGGGGGAGGGACGCGGCGGGGGACGCGAGGATCAGGTCTTGGACGGCCACCACCTTCAGGAGGTGCTTGTAGCCGTCCATCAGCTTGTCGAAGGTGGGATCGAGGTGTCGCGCGGCCACGTGCTGAGCGGAGGTGGTCTTGAAGCGGCGGAAGAACGTGGGGCGGCGGGCAGAAGCGGCGAAGGCGCCACCCGCCATCGCGGTGAGGACGTGAACGGCGAACTGTGGCGGCGGTGCCAAGCTAAATCGCGTGAATCTGAACCAAACTTGGTTAATTGAACCGGAGTGCAACTCCGGAATTGAACCAGACCTAAAAAATAAAGCAAGAACTTAACCTCAGGCAACTCTAAATCCAGCCAATTAAATTCCTACACTTGTGCTCTAATGGCCATTGTAAGAAGCATAATTTTGAGATATGATCTTTTGATCCAACACCTTGCCACACTCTCAAGTATAAAAATTACATGGCTAACACTAATAAATCACAGAGTTGCATATATTACGTTAAGAACAATTACGAAGATAGTTAGGGTATATAACACTGAGAGACTCCAAACCAAAATGTAATATTCTTCTGGAAGGGAGGTGCTGGCTGATTGACAAAATGTTTCAGAGTTTGATCTGCAAAGAATCACGAAAGAGTTGAAATTCAAACATGAAACACCAGATTACTGCCAACCTCTCGAGTATACTTACATTCCAGGAAGCATTCTTTGCTGTTAGGATATTATTATTGAGTCATTACCAGTTTGCAAAACCTGGTTTCTCAAAAGAGGCAAACGAGCAGTTACAATGTCGTCGTCGCTATCATAGTCGATTTCGCAGTCTGGTCCGAGAGCTTTGAGCACCATCGCCATGATTATAGATAATACCTAAAATTAAAAGGAAGAAATTATGGCTTTGATAAACATGATCCCAAGTTCCCAACTATAAACACTTCAATTTACAACACTAGTGCACTGCAAAAGCAGCAAAATAATCCACATAAAATAAGAAATGAATAGGTGTAAAAAAGAGGCTCACTTGGGCAGCCACAATCGACAAACCTATCCATTTGCACATTTTGTAATTTAATCTCACGAATTTCTTTAATTCATCAAATTTGCCCGTTGGATCCTCTGGGAAATCCTGATACAGAGATAATAACAAAACGAGGTATATGTAAAGCAATTTAAATAACAAAATGGCAATCTTTCATCTTTCAGGAAATGCATACCTCCTCCCAGTTTCTGTTCAGAAATATGTCAGCAGTAATTGCACTCTCCAAGATGAGTAACAGAAAGATGAATATCATGTACTATATCTCTGATTAGGGTTAAACAAGAAAGAGGAATATCATGTACTATATCCAGTCCTGCTCATCCATTCCAATCCGCTTTGCTCGACCATAATAGGCATATTATTTGGAGGTTGAATTGAATAAAAATAGGTATTCTTTGGAGAAGGCAAGCAATGAAGAATAGTTATTGATGAAGTAGAATAAGAAATAATCGAATCAAAATTTCATTGGAGTTAGTATTTTAAGTAACAAAACATAGGAATATTTATTCCATGAGAATTCATATGAAATAAGATAGTTTGTCCTATGAACCGGATGCACATATGCTAACCGTAGATCAATTGGTGAAGTCAGAATTGAGCTCCATTTGCTAGTAGAAAAAAAAATCTCAAAGTTCACACTTGGATGCAATCACATGATCTCTTTTCACTATTTTTGCATTTGCTCACCATTCTGTTTCCTAGCATTGCATTAGCAGATCCTATCAAAATGTAATACTCTTGCTAAAGGAATCTATACTTTGTGTTTAAATATAAGGCAAACAATAAGATCGCATTATGAAACATAAATAAATAAGTGCAAACTAACCAAATTATATGTACATCAACATGCAACACAAGAAAACATAAACGGTATTTTACTCTAGCATAAAAGATATAACGTATGAAACAAATAATTATGATCCCTCAAATCAAATAAAAAATCTGGCTTTTTACCTTATCAACAAGTGATTAATTATATCTTGATACTTGAGATGGCATAACCGAATTAACTGATATCATTAGGCAATTAATTGAAAAATAGTAGCAAAAAGAACACCTGAAGTACAATTAGCAAAAGGATACACAAGAAAGACAGTGGCTGTTAGCTGTTTCTGCAGCAATGTGACCCACGCATGTTATCAAACAAAGGAAGATTCCAAGTCCAAGAAAAGTGTAAATGAACCTGCACATGAGAGGACATCTAGGTCAGCCATTCAACTGCATCAAATAGATTTAAATGGCATGTAAAATTCACAACTAAAATGCCATGCACAAAAATAAAGAATATTCCTTCAGTTTTTGAGGCACATAAAGTGAAGTTCAATGCAATAGCAGTGTTTAGAAAACAGGACTGGACTGGCTGGTTCAAGCGGTTAACGCAGGAAGTGGAATCTGAATCGAATAGTGGATTTCGAGTTGAACTGTATTTTAACCTAATTCAACTGGAAAACAAAAGGAATTGCGGGGCTACTGGTCATCAACTAGTCAAACTTTCCCGGCAACAAGAACCTCACCTTGTTCGAGCTTTCTACCACAGAAATCACTCCCCACACTCATAACACCGTTCGTTACAGTAAATCAAGCACAGGGATGCTACATGTGAACGACACGGAATTTCTGAATCACCGGAAACCAACATTCACTGCCCGATTCTAAGTAGAAACTACACAGGTCAACAATCTCAGCTACTACTACTCTAACATCAAGAGATCACCTACCAAATCAGTATTCATCGCAAGCAAAATCGACCAAAGAAAGGAAGGAAAGTGAAGAAAACAAAGAGAGGTTTAAGTCGGACATACCACGGAGGAGAAGAATCGGCGCTGAAGGAGTAGCCATCGTCGATGTCCTTGTACCACGACCGAATCATCCACAGCGAGTAGAGGATCATTCCCATCCCCGCCAAACCAATCACCGAGTTCATCAGCTTCAGCGCCGACTGCAAGCAACTCCTCGCCCACCTCACCATCCCCGATGCAGCAACCCTAGCTCGCTCCCAGAATCGAACTGCGAAGCTAGAAACCGGAGTAGGAGAACAGATCGAGAGCCAGTAGAGGAGGAAGAGCTCTCTCGCTGATGAGTTTATCTAGTCGCAGGCGATTCAATATCTCGTCTTATTCTGCGGGCGTTGCTTCTCGATTGGAGTTTTGACGTCAGAATATGCCTTTTTTTTATCATCCGAAATTGTTCTCTTTTTAGCCCACTGAAATACAAAAGTACGACGTGCTTCCTTCACACCTTCCTTCTGTTGGTCACCATTTTCGGGCCCCACTCGGGTAAAGGTTAGACGCGGTGAAGGGACGGGTTGAATTTTCATCTATCCCCGCCCGCCCGATGTTGGAGACGATATGTCTGCACCGTTGGATCAGCCCTCCGATGAAATGATTATGTGTAGCGTACGGCCAGGATCCTTTTGAGAAAAATAGGCATACTACAATAACGTTCCATTTTTTCCTCTTTTCTTTTTGTTTTCAATTTTAACCTTTTGAAATTATTATTCTTATAAATTTAATTCTTTTTCTTTTTCGTTTTTACATAAGAATCATGAGCTGGTTTATAACAATATTCTTTCGGGATATTAAATTGAGGTAGAACCAGCCCTAGAAGTAAAAGAGCGACCTTTGCGAAATTGCGAGCGGGATGCCCTTTGATTTGCCGTGGAGATCAATGCAAAGTTTCGCCTCTTGATCCTGCTAGGTTTTACTTGCCGTGCAGGTATCTCGCGTCTTCGACCTCATCTCAACCTGCCTCTCCCTTTGTTCTGATCGTTCTACTTCTTGTTTGTTTTGGATGTTCCGAAGCGTGATCAGTTAGGAATGTTCCTGCGATTTAGAATTTTGAGTAATCTAGGGGGGGAATATGTTGTCTTGCTCACCTTCTTCTTAATTCTTACCTCAAATTGGATGTCAAACTTGGCTGTATAGAGGTTCTTATGAATCAATTTTGGAGTATACTTGCTTTTTTTTCTGATTAATAATTCTTTCTCTGAGTTCCCAAATATCATTCCTTACCTTTAATCAAACCATTTACTACACGTAAATGGGTTTTCTTTGACCATTGAGGTATATATGATAGGGGAATGAAATTGTTGTGTTTATTTTTTTAGTCAATAATGATGTTTATCTCTTTTCACGTATCCATGCCTCCTTGAACTCTTAGTATTCTCATTTTTTGGTAATATTGATATTATTCATTAATTTGCATGTTTTATGTTCTGGATCTTTCAGTTGGTCTGATTAAATAATCCATAATGAAATGTGCAAGCATACTTTTTTGTGCTGGCCTCTTGGAGTTGGAGCTCTTAGGTCTTTTGACGCCAAAGCAATATACTCCTCTGCTACCAGTTAACTTTATTCTTTAAGTTACAGTGGTTAATAGCAAATGACCTAGCTAGAACTGGTACCAAGTCTAGGAATAATATGTTTGACAATGGAAATGAAGTTTCTAAATTGTTTCCAGTTTACACCTACTATAGATGGATTTTACAAATGCATTTACTTCCTTTGTATCTATTTTGTAACTATTATTGTCATTCCTTTATCTTGAATTTGAATATTTTCTTACACTTCAATCTTCTTAATTGTTGGGAATTGGAATGGTTATGTTATCTTATGTCAACCGTTTCTGCTTCAATTATCTTATCCGTTCAATGAATTTGTACTCCACATTAGGCTACTAATACTATCTACCATACAAGAAGCATGCATTTATATCCCTCCCTATACATCCCAGAAATTTTTTATTTGCTATTTTCTGTACACAAAGTATTAAAATCCTACAGTGTTCTCTAACACCACCCATAGTTTGTTATGCAAACAACATGGCCTTGTATAGTTACCCTACCTTAAGTATTTAATGCTTAGAAAAATTTTGATTCTCTTTTTTTCTTTTCAACTAAAAATTCACTGCCACCAAAGTGTACTTCTCATTGCAATATTTCTGCTTTCATAAACTTGCACTTTTTTCTTCACAGTTGAGATTTGTGCCTCTTGTCCCTAATGCAGCAATAAAATTTAAGAAGAGTCATGCCAACAACTAACCACATTGCTGAACTATTCTGGGTTCAGAAGCATATGGGAAACTACTTGTATATTTTTTTTTGTAATCATTATTGATTCAATGTAGCATACAATTCTTGCAAAGTTGGTAGTTTCTGTTAGATGTTCACATAGATTTGATGTATTCTTTTTGACAGCATCAAGGCTAACGTAGTATTATATCTACATGGTTTCATGTACATGATGGTCCATTTTTATGCTCTGGTACTGTAACCTAACATAAAGAAATTAAAATTGTTCTTTTTGTTTAAATAAACTTTCTTTGATAACCCACTTTGCTAAATCTTCTAATGTGATTGGTGCAATTCCAGAAAGGAACTTGATCTTTCTTTTGTTACCTTTTACCTATCATGTTGTTACACTTCTATTATTCTATTCTTCTTGTAGTCTTAAATGTGTGATAGATTGTTCAGGTAATGACAGAATTGCATGAGTGCACTGTGGATTCAAAATTTTTTGATCAAAATTCAGAAGAAACAGTAGATAGAGAATCTACAGCTGCTATTTCAAAACATAAGTTTATTCACAGTAAGTTGTTGAAGGTTTCTTTCTTGGCGAGTTTCTTCACATCCACATTCTCAGTCTTTGAAAGACACTCCAGCTTATTTCCAGATGAAGACAGACCTAGCAAATCCAGAAGTTATGGATGGACAACAGTTTTGAAGAAGCTTATTGGTAGTGGTCCAATGAGGAGACTCCAAGATCGCATACTAGGGTCAATCAGGACTGACACTTTGAGCTCAGACAGTGAAATATGGTTTCTTGGCAAGTGTTATAAACTCTCACTTGCAGAGTTGACATCAAATCCAGATCCTGGCAATAGCTTTACTGCTTTTTTGCAAGATTTCTCTTCGAGAATTTGGATCACTTACCGGAAAGGTTAGTCAACTGAAGCTTCCACATGCTACGGTTGTCTGATTGTTCACATCGATCTTCTACAGGTTTTGAACCCATTGGCGACTCAAAGTTCACATGTGATGTCAACTGGGGATGCATGATTAGGAGTAGCCAGATGCTTATTGCTCAGGTAGTTATCCTACTGAACATTTTAATTCTAAGTTTTTACTTGTTTAGAGGAAGCTTGTCGTGATGTGAGCTTATCTTGTTAATAAAATTGCCAACAGGCACTGATTCTTCATCATATGAGGAGATCTTGGAGAAAACCCTTGCAAAAGGTGACGAATTACACTGCTTGTCTGTCTCTCTGAATCCTTTGAACAGTGAAGAGGAAACATGTATTTTCCAATCTAGTGAGGAAACTTCAAAAAAAAATTGGCTGAATGTTTATAATGATTTAATGTTGATCTGCAGCCATATGATCTTCAGTATCTTGAAATTCTACATCTTTTCGGTGATTCTAGCTCATGCGCTTTTTCAATACACAATCTTCTTGAAGCTGGGAAGGCTTATGGTTTGGCTGCTGGGTCCTGGTTGGGTCCTTATGCTATGTGTCGAACATGGGAAACCATTATCAACACTAGCAAAGAACAAGATGACCATGAAAAACGCAAACAAATGTTTCCCATGGTTCTATATATTGTTTCAGGTGATAAAGATGGGGAACAAGGTGGAGCTCCAGTCGTCTGCATTGAGGTTGCTGCTAGACTTTGTCATGATTTTAGCAAGGGGCAACAAGATTGGGCACCTATACTACTTATGGTTCCTTTGGTTCTTGGTCTAGAAAAAATCAACCCCAGGTAAATTTGAATATAGCATACCTCTACTTATGGTTCCTTTGGTTCTTGGTCTAGAAAAAATCAACTCCAGGTAAATTTGAATATAGCATTTCCCTAATATATCAAGGGGTGATAATTTTGATTTATTTTTTCCCATTGTGAAGATTTGAGCTTGTCCAGAAGAAAATAATTAATGATACAATAAAACATTGTCATATGTTCTAGATATTAATGATATTATGTTTAGTTTTTGGTTATGCTCCTTTATTCAAAATGTTAGTCTAATTATATGGCTATGGACTCTTTGTGTTTGGTATTATGTAAATATGATGAGCCACTTCTGAGGAATCATATGTTTTCCCTTTGCACGAGGCACCAGGATGGTGAATGTAGCTTGGGTCAGTTTTGTGTATACTTGGTCTTGCTACAAATATGGTTAAGATCCATTTGTCATTTTAGTCTGGCTGCTAGGTGGCACGGTGACAGTGTTATTTTCTTAGATGATGTTTGCATTTGATTTTCAAATTTTCTATATTGTTTTTTGGTTGATATTTGGAGTGTATCTTCTTAAGTATCTTCCCAGTTGCTCTTAGTATGTGCCATATTCTTGCAGGTATATTCCTTTGCTATGGGAAACGTTTACATTTCCACAATGCCTCGGCATCTTAGGTGGTAAACCTGGAGCCTCAACCTATATTGTTGGTGTGCAAGATGAGAAGGCACTCTACTTGGACCCTCATGAAGTTCAATCGGTATAAAGTTTATCAATGCATATATGTTTTTTCTGTTTGGTCATTCTCAGTTTATGAGCAATTATCATGTTTACTAAAAATCAATGCGATCAATAACTCAAATAGTTGACACTTACGTCTTGGTTGCCCTACTAATTTGCTTTCATATTGTTCTGAGGAATCTATCATGTGTCTTTGTATACAAGGTGTTGAATGGAACAAATGATTTCTGACACTTACTTTCGTTAGAGTCTTAGAGAAATACTTCATTAACTCAGATAACTAGTATGGTGCCTAATGATTTGTTTAGAGAAGAAAAAAACTGTAATTTGTTTGTCTTTCAAGTCTCAAATTAATGAAGCAAAAAAGTGATTTCGCTCACCCCGAGCGTCCCTCATCGCCAGCCCCACAGCGAAATGAATGGAGGTAAATCACGTAGCCTCCTAGGTGGGAGGGTTCAAATCGCTAATTAAGCCACTATGGTTCGCTGATAGCTTAAAAACATATTTTCTTTTAAATATTTTCTCATCTTGAATAGAAATATGATATTTACCGACTATTTTTGCTTCCTTTGGCATTCTTGTTCTCTTTTTAGCAATTGGAAAGTTGCTTGTGTTCAATCTATCGTGTCGGAGACACTAAACAACTACTGTTAAACTAGGCTGTTGATATCAAGATGGATGACCAGGAAGCTGATTGCTCTTCATACCACTGCAGGTATTTTGTTTCACCCACATGCATTTTCGAACATGTACCTTTTCCCTCTTGAGTAGCTTTCTTGTGGCATAACACGTCTGTCTCCAGCACGGTGCGACACCTGCCGCTAGACGCGATCGACCCATCATTGGCCATTGGGTTCTACTGCAAAGACAAGGGTTGGTTGATGCAGTTGCTATAAGACGTTCCTTCAATAAAAACTTAGATTCATTTTTATTTGCTGAATTTCAACATTACGCAGATGATTTCGAAGATTTCTGTTCACGTTCCACCCAGCTCGCCGAAAAATCAAGTGGAGCACCATTGTTCACAGTCATCCAAAATATTCAACCTGCCAGACCCATTCCTAACCATGATTCTTCGGCAGCCAGTACTGGTAACGATATTGGAATGACTGAGTATCCCTATGCCGAAAGTTTCAGCATTGTCGATGTGCAGGAGCAAGAAGATGGGTGGCAAATTCTCTAAAGAGCTTACACAAAACAAACCCTTTTCTTACGTAAATGTGCTGTGCTAGGTTTCACGGATCCATCTAATTTATTCTCAAAGTGTTTTAATTTTATTCCCCTCTATTTTTACCTTTTTCATTCATTCTCTGTAAATTATTAACTGATATCCTTGTACATAAAACAGATCAATGATCCATTGCTGAACCTAAACCAAGCAATAATGTTGTTGATGGCTTGTTCCAAAATGATGAATCTGCATAGGCTTTACAAATATTAAATATATTAATTACATTTAAAAATTTTGATATTTGAATCTCTGATAAATAACACCATTAACTAATGGAATAATTATGTCGATACTACCCATTTGTTGTACAATTATTTGCTTGTACAAATAAAAATGGGATTTATGCCTTAATGGACAACCAAAATTGTGTTCAAAATTACAGGAAATAGCAACGTAAATAATTTTTTTTAAAAAAAAAAATTTAAAGACAAATTATCTGTCTTTAGTTGCCTTCAAAATGTCCACTGCCAACTTCCAACGACAGATGTTGTAAGGCCTCCTTCCTGAAGGAAATTCAATCGTCACTTTAAGATATTTACTCAAGTCAAGAAGATAACACACATTTATGTTCAAAGAACAATGGATAGATCAAGTTCATTCTCTTTATTAAACCGCGGCAAATAACCACGCATCACATAAGAATATCGACAATGTAAGACGAGAAGCTAGTGTTTGTAAAGGTAATGGTGAATAAGTCACATTCTTGAGTCACCATGCGACAAAGAAGCTTTAATATCATAAGCTAAGTGTTATGCTCAAAGTGTATGTCGAAGGACCTAGTTAATAAAGTATGAGCTGCTCTGTTAGTTCTACATAGTGTGTCGAAACAACATGCACATAATTATCAAGGCACTGAAATGAAGAGAAAATTTAGCTTATCTTCAAGGAAATTTAGAAGAATATAACAATGGTTAGTAGAAGAAAGCAACTCGAGGGACAAAGTGTCAAACCAATGGCACTTGCAAGAACTTCAATGCTCCACGATTGCGAACCGAGAGAGGTAATGCATCTTTGATGGAATTTGGAAGTCAAAAATCTTCATTATCATTATATCTAGATACTATTATAACCCTAGCTCCCGAAGTAAGCCTGCAGCAATAGACACCAAATCGAAGTTGAAGGAAATAAATTAAAAGCCAAAACAAGTTTAGTGCTAGGAAAGATAGGCAATATATATAACTCAACTTTCTTCGATCCTGATCACCTTCTCTTTGAATTCTTGGAAAGATTCTAACCCAGTGGATGAGCCCTTATTTGGGTCACACTCTATTGATCTTTTACTTCCATCAGTTGATGAACGGAGAGGCGAAGACGTAGAAATGTCCATCCATGCAGAGGACTTTCTTGCATCTGAAACGGGGGATATCTTTGTTGCATTCTCATCAGACATGGAGTTCATGTCGGATATGTTTTTGGAAGCCCTGGCGGGATACTTCGGTTGAGATGAATCCCCAATCTTTTCGCTCTCCCTTGTTGAACAAGGCATATCGTAGCTCCTACACATTGGCAATTTCATGCATAAAAATCACAGAATTTAGAAGACTTGCCTTGATAGGTCACGTAAAAGTAATAATTTCATCAAGATTTGAAAGTCAAAAAGTCGGTGCTTCATGTTAATATGATCAATTTAGTAAATCAATAATGTTAAGAGTTGATAGATAGTCTGGATTACCAATCCTCATTGAAGGAAGATGATCGCTTTAGCTTAGGAACTCCTTCCAGTCGTCCCTCTTTGAACTTGTTTGTTTCAACCATGCTCCCGCTGAAATGCTGCTTCTTGTTCAGCTTTGGGGCAATTGCTCTTTGTCTCTCCGGGGAGGTGAACTTTGTGTCAGCTAGCCTTGGCTTATAGTCTGCCGCAAAGCCAATGCCATAGTGGTCTTTAACAGAGATTGACCCACAAGTAAACATATGCATTAGCATGTTTGTTGCTCGAAATTTTGAATCAGTTGAGAGGAAAACTTCTTCTGCCTCCCCATTCCTATAGTTGTTCCTTAAGCATACTTCTTCTCTTATCAAAGATTCAAGTGTATTTGTCTTTGCAGAGGAAGAAACAGTGCTTGATGGCAAACTCTCCTCTTTAACAATCTCAGATTCCTCATTCGAACACATAGTCAGCTCACTCTGTCTCCTATTGTATCGAACTTCCAGAGGCCTATCATCAGTTGAGACACCCACTATCCTGGTACTCAATCCGTTCCTCCTCCCTCCTCGGTCTTCGGTTTGAGTCGAAGCATCCTGAGTCACAAAGGGCTTGCGGACCCTGAGCTCTGCCGGCTTCGGGGAGCTGATTTCGCGCAATAGGGAAGTTCTGCTACCGGGTTCAGGCGAAACATGAGTAGACGATGATGGATCATCTTCTTGCGGAGGGGGAGGTGGTTGGATCAGAAACAATGGCGAGGGAAGCTTTGCTTCCTTCATAAGAACCTCAACCGAAGAAGCCAAAAAGGAAGCTTCTTGGGTTTTACAGCTAATTTGTGGTTCTTGTACAGAGTTGTTCTTGATATTCTGGATCTTTGCATTGCTTGAATCATGATCTCTCCGATCTAAACCGAGCGAAGTACCAATGGATTTCGCAATTCATCAAGAAATTTGAAAACACAGAGAGTAGATCCACGATTTACCTGGCGGTGTTTGATCCAAGATCTCCGACCCCTTGAGCACATACTCATTGCCCTGCGCCGGCAGGATCAGATCGTCTTCCGAAAGGTCGTGCCACACAAATCCATTCTTGTAGCTCCTGAAGCAGCAGCACCAGCAGATCGTCAATCAAAACTAGGGTACTTGCGATCCTAAACAATCCAAGGAATCTTTACCTCTTGCAAGACCACGAATACATGGCGGCCATCCTCTTCCCTCGCTGCGCATTGAGCTTATCGATCACATCTACCAAAACGAAGAACGCCGCCAACAAATCAAACCCCCCGAAAAACAAAAACCCTAAATTTGAATCTAGCAGTACCTCTGAGGAAGAGTCCGTCGGGGGAAGACAGGGGGACCTCGACGAAGTGCGGGTGCTCGAGGTGGCGATTCCTGCAAAGGTAGTACACTACCGGAACCCTCTTCCCTTGCTGCTGCGGTTGGTGCTTCGCCGGCGGCGGCTCAGTCCAAACTTTGGTTCTCTCCGGGCTACTTCGCGGCGCGTACCTTCTCATCCTTGCTTCCATCCCCTTCTCTCTCGGTTACTCCTCGATTTCACATCGATTCCAATCCAAAAAGCGGCTTCTTCTCATCAAAATGGCACCGACGGAAGCCGGAGGAGGCGAGAAGAAAGGGAGCCGAGCTTCAAGTCGGCAGCTTTGTGTCGACAACAAGAACAAGAACAGGTCCTGCTACAACAAGTGAGAATTGTATAATACGAGGAGTCGGTGGGCGGCGACTCGCAATCAGCCCAAAAGTGGAAGCGTTCTACGTAAAGGTGGAAACTTTTTCCATCAAATCGAGCATCTCGGTGTGGTGCCAGTGACGATGGAGGTGGAGAAGCCACTGCACACCATCAAATTGGAACAGGTCTGCGATTCATTCCTGGCGGATCCGACGCAGGGACTGGCGATCATAAATGAACAAGAAACACCAGATTGTCGAATGGATGGGGGTGGTTGTGCTCCCGATGGCATAATGGTATAAGACGAAATGTCGTTTTTAATGTCGGTTCGTTTCAACATTAATACGAAGGGGAGGTAAATTATTTGAATAGTGATCATGAGAGAGGACAGGAACCTGATTATTAGGCAAGAACCTGACTATTAATCAGAATTTGACCCTCAAATCTCATGATGATAATATCTCATGTATTAGTCATCAATCTATCCCGTGAGGACATTGTGGTTATGCTTCTAATGCTTGGTTTATGGATCGATTAAATCATCCAAGCAGAATAAATTGATGATTATTATATAAAATTTTATCATCAAACAAAATATAAAAAATAATTTTTAACAACTTAATATATTTCTATTTTTTCCTATATAATAATTATTATTAAAAAAATTAATAATCATCTCTCTTCCAAATAATAAATATTTTAATTTATTATACTTAGTTGCATAAAAATCACAGAATTTAGAAATTACATCAGTAATTTATTTTGTTTTTTTGATAATTTAAATATTTTAATCGATTATTTTAAAGTGAATTGATTTCGTCTATCAAATTTATTCATCGATTATTAAAATAAATTAAAAAATATTAATAAATATTTATTTATATAATTAATATTCTTAAATTTATTTTTTATCAAAAAAAAATCTAGTTGAAATATCGATAAATTATTGATCACATAGTAACTAAGTTCAATTTTGTTTTCCTAATCGATTGTTGGTAATTAATTCAGATATTATTCATCAATGTCTTGACAGTAACAATTCATTTAAAAAAAATTGATTCATCTTAAAAATATATCATTAATATGACATAAAAAATAATATTTAAGAATATCAAAATCAATTGATAAAATATACAGAGTTCGTTTAATTTTCTTAATTATATTTATATTTTTAAATATTAATTTAACATATTATATTAAGAATAATAAATTTTTTTAATAATAATTAAAATGTTTAATTAATTACTATAGTATATGTTACCCGATTATAGAATTATTTTTAATTGATTAATATATTTATCTATCAATTGATTAAGAATAGTAAGAAGAATAAAATGGATATTGATGGATGATTTGATAATTTTAAAATTTAAATACGTGATTTAAATATTTAAAAAAATCTGATGTCTTTGATCTCTTTAATCCTTAGAGTGCTTTATTATCCTGCTTTTCTTTTGCTCCTCCAATGGCTTCCTTTTTGTTCAATCAAATTAGAGTCTCCTAAAAGAAAATTGATATGGGAATCATTTAGCACCTCCATTGTTGCTTGAATGAGTGGATTTAGACCTTTTGGCACGTGAATGAGAGTTCTCAAACTCAAACCCTAACCAAACTCATCGGTTCGACTGAACTCCCTTTGAATTTAGGTCCAGTTCAATCGCAAGCCGACCGGGTCACATCCACTATTTCATTGTTTATGCACTAAGAAATGGACCAGAGTAAAGTAGAAAAGTGTAATCTCTATTACAGCAAACTTTTTAGCATTTCATGTCTTCCTTTAGATGATGAACTAACTATTTATTGTAGTAGGATCAACAGGCTCATCAGCTTGTGAAAGAGAGTATAAAGACACATCACTACAAAAGTTGTAGCAATTAGCACATAATTCCGTCGTTAATCGATCGCTAATGATAATTAGCGATCGATTAGCGACGGAATATTTCCGTCCTTAATCGAATCGTCGCTATTTGTTTTTCATTAACGACGGAAATTAATATCCATCGCTAAATATATTTTTAAAATTAGGATTTTAATAAAAATATTAGC
>JBBUKS010000002.1:350820-389609 GCA_038050645.1 Hedychium gardnerianum | reverse complement strand
TTGTGTAAGGCACGAAAGGTAACCTCTTGTGTTATTTTAGTGTGGAGGAGCAAGTAAGACATATAAGTCGGTGGTAGGATATGGTTTCCTTGACACTAAAATTATAGTTGAAATTTGATAAACGTTTTTTTTATAATACAATTACAATATGCACGAAATGAGTGGGCATTACCGCATTAGGTAAGTTATTATCTTACTTTAGACTTGGCGAAATGAGCGGTTGGTAGATATGGAGACTTTAGACTCTCCGATTCAATTAATCAAATTTGGTTCAGATTCACACAATTTTGTTGGGAACCGTCGCCACTGTCCTAAGGGAGAACAAAATATCAATTAATTTGAAATAATCAATCAAATTCGAAAGTTCAATTTAGTTAATTTAAAATTTTAGTTTAAAAAAAAAACTTAATTATTTTGATTTAGTCTCTATTTTAAAATTTAGAAAATCGATATCAATCCATTGTTATGAGTCAGTCATAGCATTCGATTGATGTATTTGGTACTTACTTTTTATTTTTTTTAATCACGACTTGACTCACAGTCGGTGATTGATATACTGAATTGATTAATATTAGTTAACTAATATGCAATAATAATTGATTATTTTTACGGGATGAATTGATGATTAATATATAAAGTATTATTATCATGAAATTTGAAAATTAAATCCTGACTAGTAATTAGGTTTCTGTCATCATTTATGTATTAGTCATTGTTCAGATTAATAGTCACCGTAATTTACTTTCTCCATTTTGATCTTGGGACGGATTGATGAGGGCGTTGAGAACGAACATTTCACTTTTTACCACCGTAATAATAAAAATTTGATCAATATGGTTTGATTTTAATGATAGTTCAATTTGTTCAAAAAAAAGTCTAAAAAAATTTGATTAGTTTAGCGATTTATTTGATTTGATTCATTCGATTTTGAACCAATTATTGCTTGAACGGGTGCTAATGTGTCGTCAGAGAATGGGCGACTATGGTTCTTCAAATTATGACAAAAGGTGAAACCCTCGCCTCAGTGCCCCCGTTAATCCGTTCCAAGACCAACACGGAGGAGATAAATTATGAGGACTAATCTAACTAGCCTGAATATTGACCGGTGTATGAGAAAAAATATAAACCTGACCACTATGATTCTTCAAAGAAGATAGAGGGAGAGGAGGCGGAGGAACAACATGATAAATGATGTACGATAGCGATTCATGATCTTTGAAATGTCAACTAATATCTTTATTATGTGGTGATATTGCTATAGTTCTTCAAAGAAGAGAGAGAGGAGTGGAAGAACAACACATTGATAAATGATGTACGATATTGATTCATGATCTTTGAAACATCAACTAATACCTTCATTATGTGATGATATTGCTAATTACATTCTAAATCTACGTTAACTACTAATCATTAACAAAGAGTAGATTTGAAACACTATCTTTGATGAACTTGTTAAGATTGAAAGATGTGTGCTTTAATTTTTTTTCAAGATAAAAATATATATATTAATTAAGTATCATCGAACCCGAGGGATCGACCCATTTTTTCAAGGTAAATATTATATAAGTAGAGGTTGCATTACAAGTAATACTAAACATGTGCATCTCTATATTTATATATATTGCAAAAAAATAATAATCTATAATTAATTAATTTAGTAATTGTTGATATTATATTTATAATGATCAAACAAATTATCCCATAAATAATTACATTTGTCATTCTATTAAAAAATTATATAAAGCAAAATAAATTATAAGATTAATTATTATTTTTTAACTTCAAGACGTCCATTCACGAAAAATTAATCTTTATTTTATTATAATAAATACATCCACGGAGATAAAATCATTGCATTCTTATACAATAAGAATATGTTAATATGACATATATAATATGCATGTGAGAGCACTGTTCCATTGACATATATCACTCATTAACTAAATCATAATAATTTCTTTCGAAAACATGGAATTATAAACACAACATGCTCAATTAATATTGATAAAAAAAATATACTTAATGGAAAGCAAAGTTTCATTAATTTGTTATCAAATTAAGTCCGTACATGTAGAGATACTACAAACTAACTAATAACTAACTAATAGATTGAATAAACTGAAGAAATTAAATCAGAAATTTCGATCCTATATATTAATTAAAGAGATGAAAGATTTCATGGCCCTTCACTTACACCTCTCTTGTGGCTCCGTTAGATTCTTGCCATAGATCCTTGCACTAAGAGGGTCGACATGATGACGTCAGCTTTAGCGGCGCCCGCCTGGTGTGGGCCCACCCGAAGGCATCGTGTCCCATCTGCGTCGCTGGCCCTCCGCCCAAGTTGTAGATCGGCAGCGCCGACGAAACAGCAAGTTCTCCGCCGCCGGCCCCAAGCGGCATCAACTGGGCTGCCACATCGCCGGAGATCTGCCCAGCCGGCCCCACCATCAACCCTCCGCCGCCACCCTCCTTAACCTCCTCCGGCAGTCTCTCGTAGGTGGCGTTCGCGAACGTGGATGCCATCACCATCACGGGTCCCGCCGCCACGAGCGGTCCCACAACGCTGCCCCCGACCACCTTCCCTTGCCCGCCGGCTAGGTACACCGTCAGTCCGGTGGTCCCTGGCGGGGAAGGCCCGGGGAGGAAGGTCCCTGAGAGGGAGAGGATCTCGAAGCGGCCATGGAGCGCCACCACTGCCCCGGGGGCCGACGGCAGACGAACACTGACGTCGGCCACCGTTCCGGCGCCGCTGAGCACGCAGACGCCGCGCTTCTTCCGGCGGGCCAACAGAGCAAGCGACTCTGCCACGTCGGCTCCGCCGGCGACCTCCATCAGGTGGCTCAGGAGCGCGTTGGGGCTGTCTCGGGTGACGTAAATGGGTGGCTTCGGCTTGTTCTTGGAACCCGCGGGGCGGCCACGTGGGCGGCGGTTAGCCGCCACGATCGCCCCTTCATGGGGATCTCCGCTTTCGTTGTCCTTATCGTCGGCGGCGGGGCTGCCGCCTGTGAGGCCGTCGGAGATATCTACCTTTAGGCCGCCGCCGTCCATATCATGACGATGCTTGTGGTCCTTATTGGAATCAGATGATCCTCCGGCGGCCGCCACCGAGCTGCCACCGCCGCCGGAGATGCCGAGCTGGTTGGCCCACCACGGATTACTGGCCATCTTCGCTAGATCTCTACACACGTAGTTGCTACAAAATTGATTTATAGAAGTGTTTTGTTGCACTACTATTTATAGAAGTGTATTAGTTATTATTCGGATTTTATGTTAATCCTAAAATAGATCTCTATTAGTCCTCATGAGAGATTTACAGAATATGGCAAAAAAGCTCTGTTTTTGAAGTCAACTCATAGATCTTGCTGTGCTTTCGTCATGCGTGATCTATTTGAGCATGAGCGTGGTAATAAAATGAAAATCAAAAAAAGGAAATAAAAAAATTTGGGATGATGAAGGTGGAGGAAGAAGAATATAAATATCAAATCCAAGTGTTCTTGATGGAAAGTCAGGTCAAGTGGGAAGTGACACGATATAATTAACATGTTAAAAATAAAATTTAAAAATAAATGTACTATGGGTTAAAATAAATCAACTCAATTATGAAGATAATTCATTCTAAAAATTATGACATATAATTTAATTTTTTTGGAAAATATATATTGAATTTGTTTCTCATGCAAGCATGAATGAAGCCGCCTGGCACCTGTCATACTGCTAGATTGTTGCTACAAGTGGGCAATTTAGTATAGCATTTGACTGCAGGATCTTATTAATTAGTGTGGGCCATTTTTATAAGATTCTCTAATTAGATTAATCTCTATATTATATTATATTATATTATATTTTCCGAGTTCACAACACAAATACAAACGCAAAACTCTCTAAAGAAACCTTGATCATCTGCCAAAACTCCTCGGTGCCAATCGTTGACTCTTGATTGATCGTCCAACTACAACCCATAAGATTCCCAGAATCTTTCCAGGTTTCTTCCAGACAATCATAGTTTCATCGGCTACTAACTTTATTCAAAGTTTGTGCATTGATTCATATAATAGCAAAAGGCGAAACGCTTACCTCTAACGCTCCCGTCAATTCATTCCAGGACCAACACGGAGAAGGTAAATCATGAAAACTAGTCTAATTAGTCCAAACAATAATTAATGCATGAAGGATGACAGAAACCTGAATCAAAGTTTGTGCATTGATTCAAAACCATATCATGAAACTCATCAGCTACAATCATAGTTAATCAGTATCTGTAACCCAAAATCTTATGAAACTCCCTATGGATGATCGAAACAAAAATGAACTGAGAGGTTCTAGAGAATTACATGGAAGAATCTCCTCATTTGTGTGCTTTTTTGCTTCTTTGCATCTGCAGAAAAATAAGTTCATACAAAGACTTTAATCTTGAAACCATAACTTGGATGATTGATCGTCGAGTTGGCTACTGGAAATTGACGATAGGCCAGCGTCGCAAAGGATCTGGATGAATAAAATAGAGACATCATGATATTGTCTGAGAGTAAACAACGACAGATGCTTGGAGATCTCTATCGACTTTAAAATGGGCGTGGAAGAATCTTCTAACCTGCGAGCAAATTGGATAAATTAGTTTTGGAATGAAAATGGAAATTGGAACGGAAAAAACATAAGAAGAACAAGTCTCGCATCTAAAACATTTTTGAATAAGATCATAAAAAATTGAAATATTATACAAAGAAGAGTTGTCAAAAATATTCACACATTCAGATCTTTCATGGAACAAAAAGAATATTAACTGAACCAAAATTCTAGTACTCATAAAAGAAAGTATCAAAACGATTGTAATAAAAATGCTGCAAATGCTAGTTCATTTTCAGGCTGTGAATAAATAATAGACAAATACTTGCAACAATGTAAATTATTGGAGGTAGATTCAATATGTTTCTTACGAAAAAAATTAGTAAATTGTACCTCAGTGAAGGAATATGAGATCAACAGTTCCTGAAGATATGGTTCTTCAGAACTAAATAGTACAATGTGGCTGGGAAAAAATGATGAGTTATTGAACATAGACAGCGCAAAGGCATGTGGATTCTTCAAAAAGAAATCTGATTCAGGCAATGTCGCTCTGTTGGAGCTAAATAAATAAAACATTGATTAGTCACAAATATGAAATTTGAAAACAAAAAAAGGGAAAGTATGTCAAGGAAGAAATAATCTGTAATTCCTTAGACTGTCACCTTGGTGTGCAGTCCAGAAACCGCATTGGCAGATCATTGTGTAAGGTGGAGTAATAAGGTGTAGAGTGGCAAGGCATTAGAAACAAAACACTCTTCACTTTCTGCTTGTTTGCCTCTTTTGACAGATAAATCATAACATCTTCGCTTCCTCTCTGTGGGGCAAGTTTAGTTGTAAAAATCATGTAAATTGTAAGGCAAAACCTTACTTAGATCAGTTATCAACATAGATTTTTATCGAAAGATAGAATATACACTAACCAGGGTACTTTCTGAAAAACCAAAATGACAAGGCTTACCTGATGAATCAAGCTCATATATAAAGCCATTGGAACATTAGTTACAAGAAGGAACAGCACAGCTAGCTGTACATTTGACAGGCATTTGGTGGCAGGCTTGAATTTTTTACTTTCTGTGCCTGAACGATCTGGTTTTGCAATCAAGTCTAAATGATATCCAGAGAACATCAATGCTATTGGGAGCACTGGAAGCACAAACCTGTTTCAAATCCATTATCAATGAAAACAAATTGAAAATAAAGAGCATCTGATAGCATGATCATCAGTACATATAATAGTACTCACCTGAATTCTTTGTGGCCGAGAAAACTGTAAACCCCTAAGACCCAAGCAATCAATCCAGAAATCCTCCACTCTTTTGAATGAAATATGCCAATCAATGAATGTGGTAAGAAGGTTAAAAGCATGGAAGGAAATCCCTGGGTGAAGTACCAGTGCCATGGGTGAGTGCCATAATAGTTCCCACCAGATGAAAGAAAATTAAACTTTAGAAAGTTCAGAGGCACAAGGACAAAGGATTCATACATCCACCAATCCAACAAGCTTGACAAGGCAAGAACTACACTCCTGTTAACATCATGATGTCAGTATAAGGTGCACTCAAAGCCAATTTCTAAAGAAAATGCATACTAAATGGGCGTGAAAATTTCAATAGCTACATACAGGGAAAACAGTGAATCCCTCAAAGCTAGAAACAATGGACACATAATACAGAGATTTGAGGGAAATTTGTTATATTGATTTAGTGAGATTTGCGGTAGTTCTATTACATTTTCTATATGAATGAAACAAAATAAATGCAATCTTATAAAAGGCTATGAATACTCAAAGTGTATACAACAATACAGATAACAGAAAGAGTTGAAGCACACACATATATCAAGCATTTGACGCATTTTAAAGAGTTGTTTTTACCAATGTATTTGATAAAAATCTATTTAAATACCAACTTGTTGGTTCTGTCTGTAATAACTAATAAGAACCAACATAAAGAATACAAAACATATCCTAAGATTCAAACATCAATTTCAAATAGTAATTTAAAGAGACGACAAGAAATTCTAAACCTTTCCAATTTCTGTTGCAAAATATTATGAAATTTGTTCAGGAATCAGAAATTAGTTTTAGTGACAAAAGACTAATTACCTACCCTATTGAAAATACCTCAAATAAGTGGAAGTGGAATCTAGACTGCATCTTAAACAGATCCAATAACCCAATGTATAGCCATGTGATAGCACTGGTCGGCCGAACTGCACATGTCAGGGCTGCTAAAAAGAGACCCAGCTTCCTTGACGAACTATTTGAAGATAACCAATAGAATATTCCCATCAGTGTTAGCACTGTTTCCAAGCAGTTTGAGAATGTCCGTGTAATGCAGAAGAACATAAACCAGTTTGTAAATTGGGAAAACAGCTACTCAGAATTAAGGGAACAATCATAACAATTTGAGAGCAAACTACTAGCTGTGGCAAGATTGTCATCATTACATGTTATAGAAATATTGTATAGGTGAATGTAAAGGATACAGCCCATTTGGCAACATGCTCATCAAATATCAGCTTTGAGAGCTTGTACATATATAGATCTCCGATGGATGCAAACAAAGATTGGAACAGCCGTGGAGCCTTTGCCTATTCAAAACATTCATCAAGCAGATTTTTTATTTTTATTTTTTCATCTACAAGGGGAAATTGCTACACTCATGACGTAGTATTAACTTTACGTGGTTAGATAGATACATAATATGCAAGCACCCACCTATCCATGATAATACAATTTCCATACTATCAATCTCACATTTCATAGAAAATGATAAAGAGAAAAAAGAACAAAAGATAATACCAGACAGACTAGAGGAATTCATGGTAATGCAAGCACCCACTTATCCATGGTAATGCAATTCTTTACATCATCAATCTCAGTATATTTCGTAGAAAATGGTATGGAGAAAAAAGGAACAAAAGAAGACACCAAACAGACTAGAAGAATTCATGGTAACAGTAGCACCAACTTATCCAATGGTAATGTGGTTCTTCATATTATCAATCTTTGTATATTCATAGAAAAGATATGGAGTAAAAAGGAAGAAAAGAGAACACCATATAGACTAGAAGAATTCAGCTAAAAGAGCACCAGCAATACATCATATTGACGGAAATTCATGAGCATTCTGCAAGTGGCTACCATGAGCAAGGGTTTGTCCAAGTGCAAAAAAGCCAAGATCCTGTAGAGGAAAGCAAAGAGCAAAGGGTGGAGGTAGCTGCGAATTCCTTCCTTCCATTCCCAGGTCAGATGACCATACCTAATCAAACCAAACTTAAAGACTGAGGCACCAAGTAAAAAAGAACATTTGTAGATACCAAGATGCAGAGGGCAACATCTGACCCGAAGACAATGCGATGGGCAACCTCAAGAGACTGCCAATGTTCATCTGGATTGAAGTAGGTCTGTACCAATAGTGCGTTAGCGGCTCGGAATGCGAGTGCAAATGTCCAGACCCTCTTCTCCGACCATCTGAGCACACCCTCCTTGGTAGAAGCAGATCTAGAAGAATCAGAAAAAGTAGTTTTACTCTTGACATCCTCACCCTCTTCATTATGCAATCGTCGCCGCAATGATGCAGAGTTTTCATGGCTGCTCATATCTTGGGAAAATGGGGTTGCCAAGGTGCAATCCTCACAGGGTAATTGCTTATTCTTCACGTGCAATATGTAGAATTTGCTGTGGAGATAGAGTTATTGCTACACTTACAGTTAAGTAGGAAAAAAAAACGGTTTATTAAACTAATAGTCTCAAGTCGGTAGATAAAATTTGAATGAACTAAAACAAGACGAAAATATTTAAGAAACTAAATCTCATCCAGTTCAAAAAAGCTATTCAGGGAGAGAAATCCAACTTTGTTCCATGAAGATATTGTTTGGAAATTAGCGACTATAAATTCTTTAGTTATTAATATATCATCTTATATATAGCAGGAGAACTTAAATGGTCAAAATAATCGAGAAATAAAAAATGTAACAGGAGAACAAAATCCTAAATTGGAATTGAGAACTTATTTCTGCCATCCCGAGAAGAGCAAGACGAAGACATAGAAATCAAGTGTTCTACCTATACTACTAAAACCTAATTGGGCTTTTTCCAACTTCAAAGCCACCAAAAAACTGTGTCAAACACACAAAAAGCAAACTTTGAAAACACAAGGGATAATCGTGTCCACTTTGAAGCGCTTCTAATCCCACCCCGAATTCCAAGTGACTAGTAGTGGTAGGTCAAGGATGCGGGAAGCAGAATAATGGAGAAAGAGCGTAAGAGGAGAACAAACCCCTAGATTGGGATCAAGAGCTTACCTCCGCCGTGCGAGAAAAGGAAGAAGAAGGCGTATAGAAATCGTGTTCAAAACGAAATTGGATCATAGAACCAAAAAAAATCATTCTTTTCTAACTTCGATGGCCACAAGAAGCTGCGTTGAACACACACACACAAACAAGCTTTTAGAATGAGAAAGGGATCCTCGCCTCCACGTAGAAACACTCATAATCACAACTCCACATCCCTTCCCCCAAATCACTAGCAACTGGTAGGTCAAGGATTCAGGGAACCAAAAAAATCGAGAAAAGAGCGTAACAGAAGAACAGTAGCCCTAGATTGGGATCGAGATCCGAGAGCTTAATTCCACGGTGAGAAGGAGACGAAGACGAACCGCGTACAGAAATCTCCCTTCCATCGACAAGAAAATCTCCTGCGAACGTAGATGTATCAAATTAAATTAATTTTGATAGATTTATTAATTCTGATATTTCTTTATCAAATTTTTTCGAATTATTTTTTGAAATTTTGATGGTAAAAAAGAGCAAAAAGCGGTGATATAAAATTTTAACAAAATCATTGATAGCGCCCCCCACATTTGGTCCAATATATGACTGCCACGTGGAGAATAATCGGATGGGCCCACATAAATGTTCCAATATACGGCAGCCCCTAGGTTTAACCGTAGAAAGCGTCCGCATAATTATTAAAAGTACTGAAATTTTATCAAAAAATAGCGCCCACGTTTAGTGCCGCGTGGAAAATCACAGATGGGGCCCACAAAAATTCTCCATTCTACGTCAGCCACGCCAAGAAGCCTGGAAACTTTCAAGGTATGACGTGTCGCTCGAGCAGCGACCGTGTTATCGTGGGTGAATCGGCCACTCGACGTCAAAAAGCGTCCGCATAATTCTGACGTGGCGTGAGTAACTTCGTTAGCCATGCGCACCACGATACCTAATCCAAACTCCGCATCGATCGGGAAGAGAGAGAATTAAATACTGACGAAAGAGAGAGAGAGAGAGATGGGGAGGAAACGAGGGCGGGCGAGAGGAAGGAACCGAAGCCGAAGCGACGAGGAAAAGAAGGCCGAGGCGACACGGAATCGAACCCCCAAATCCTCCTCCCGCTCTTCGCCATCGACTATTCTTGGCTTCTTACCCCTCTGCTCATCGATTCCTTGGCGATTTCAGAGAGGTCGGCAAGAATTTATCTTCTGTCTTATATTTTTGCCAATTTCTGGTAGCTGAATGTTAACTCAGCTCCTAGATGGTTCTTTTGGATCTATTTTGGATGCTAAGATTTTTTTGTTGTTCATGTTCTTAGCTTCAGGTGCCGTGTTTTGACTGGCTAAATCTTGGTCTTGAGGCCGTTGGTAGTTAATTCCTGTTTTCGAACGTTATGGTCTCCGGAGATTAAAGTGGAGTAGTTAGGTTTTAGTCGTTCTGTGAACGAGATAACGTTGAATTACAGAGATTGGTTGCTTTTTGTACTATTCTGGACCCGCATATTTGTTTCGTCATGACATAGCATTTATTTCTTGGGAGGAAAATCAAGCTTATTTGGAATTAATTTGATATTATTTTGGGGTTAAATAATAGTTCCCTTGTTTTCCATGTGACTTCAGTGAGGTGGGTGGTGGGTGATGATCATGACATTATCACATATTGGTCATTCGTTTTATTTGTTCATCTACAGCCTACTTCAACTCGTTTCCTAAGTCAAGTAGACGATGTAGAAGCTGCCTAATTCTGTCAACATACGGCACTAGAAGGTCTACAGGCCTATCCAATGTTTGAAAACATGCTGGTTGTTCTGGTAGGACTGGTGATTTTTGCACTTCAACTAGTTGAAAGTGGAAGGTTTTGATAATAGAATGATCATCTACTTAATCTCTCTTTTGGTTTCCATCCTGTTCCTGTCTTCCCTTGCTTCACATTTTGGTATTTTTTATTGTTCTTGGTGCATAATGCAACCTTATGCTATGTCTCTAGATGTATACTAGGGCAGTGTTTCCCACTTGACTGATATGTAAATTACACGTAATCTTATTGTGCATTAAATATTCACTGATAGATTCATAACATTTATATTTTATTTGTTCTTCAGATGATCGCATGTTAATATGGCCTTGCCTAGTTTGATTTTTAATCGAAGATGTCCAGTTGGGGAGTTCTAAGAAGATTTAAGTGGCCATGGAAAAACAAGAGATTCCTGAATTCCCAAGTGCTTGATGATAGGGCGATTGATATTGAATTGACATATTACACTAAACTGCCAGATGCTGAACCTGATAGTCCATCTGACCTTCTTACAGGAGAAGAACAGGACAATGAACTAATTGTTGATTTAGATATCTTCTTTGAGTCTCTCTATAATTACTATTGTGGAAATGGTCTTAGGTGCATTACTACAAAGTGGATTGTTGAGATCCTGACTATAATCTTCATGGAATTTTTTATTTGGTTTTTCTTGTTGGTTGTTGATTGGCCTGCCTTACACACTGCAAAATGTGGGATTGATGCGCTGAAGTCTAGAAATAATAAGACTTGTGATCTTGCAGAAATAGCCATCAAAAAGCACCCATTAGTCCCATTTACATTAACAAAAGGTGTCATTGTTGGATGCATGGTTATGTTGGCAATCTATGGGGTATTTAACTTCTTGATATTCATTGTACAGTTCAAAGGCATGCTTAAAGTCCGCAACTTCTATTACAACAGGTACATTTTCTGCTTGGCAAGATCCTAATACATTTATCTAGGAAGTGCCAGATCAATCAAGGTTACTTTCGCTTGTTTCTCCAGTCTCAATGTCACAGATGGTGAAATTCAGGCAGCTTCATGGCCGGCTGTGTTAGAAAAAATCATACAGTCACAGCATACGCAGCGACTGTGTGTCGTAAAAAAACTTTCTGCACATGACATAGTGATGCGAATGATGCGCAAGGAGAATTATTTAATTGCAATGCTCAACAAAGGTGTTCTTGCTTTTCCAGTTCCTTGGTTGGTACCTGGAGCTGGTCCTTCTCTAATAAAAAATGGAAGAAAATATCAGACGATATTACCAAAGACCCTTGAGTGGATACTAAATTGGTGCATATTTCAAAGCATGTTTGACAGGTAGCTTCTTTGATATTCATAACCTTAAGTACTTTTTTTGGATTAATAGTTTGAAATAGCCAATTCAAAAGCATAGAGTCACATACCATTTGGGAAAAAAAGTGAGATATTTTCTAAAGATCTCCTGGTTCTTGAGTGAGTTTGTTTAATTTTAAACTTTTAAATTTTAATAGATTCTTCACGTGGGAGTTTTGGTAGGAGATTGTGGGACTAATACAGCTGTGATATTTCCCCCTTTTTCCTTTCTTATTTATAGTTCAGAAATGTACAGACTACAGTGGAGATGTTCAATTTTCTGTCAATGATTTATATTCTCTGTATTTTTTTTCTTATTGTATATTTGATTTGTAAAGCTAGTTTGACAGAATATTCCTCAGTTTACTATAGGTATGTGAGTATATTTCTTGTTTTGCTTAATGCCCCGGGCAACATTTGAAATTTATTAAGACAGAATAAAGCAGTGCACTCCTCGATAATATAGTGCTGACAAGAACTACCTACTTTCTACAGTAAATTTTGTGTTCAGAGGGAATTCGTAGAGAACACTTCATTGTTAAGGATGAGGATCAGGATTATTGGGATCGTGATGTTTCTCATTTCACCATGTTTAGCAATATTCATGTTGGTGTATCTGTTTCTAAGGCATGCAGAACAGTTCTATCATCATCCAAGCACAGCATCATCTCGAAGGTGGTCTAACTTATCAAAGTGGATCTTTAGGGAGTTCAATGAGGTATATTGCATATTTGCTTATGATGGTTCATTACCTATCACTACTTGTTTTGGCTACTCCATGAATGGTTAATTATAGTGATTTTGATAGATCACTAAGATCGGTTATCCATAGTAATGTACCTGTTATTTGCTGACATTTCTTGTACAACTTAGGTTGAACATTTATTCAGATATCGAATGAACAATAGCATAGCATATGCTTCAAACTATCTAAAGCAATTTCCGGCACCTTGTGTGTCCCTTATTGCCAAATTCATCTCTTTTGTATCTGGTGGTTTTGCTGCTATTTTGATCATCATTGCTTTTATGGATGAATCTCTGCTGGAGGGCCATGTAAGTTTGAGAAATTTCATTTTTGTAATATTAAGTTTTTCCATGCCGGACATGGTGTTACATTTTTATTAGTTCAATTGAATGTGCAGGTTTTTGGGAGAAACTTGTTCTGGTATGCTGCCATTTTTGGATCTGCAACTGCTATAAGTCGAGCTGCTATATCAGATGAACTTCAGGTCCTTGATCATGGCGGAGCGATGTCCCTTGTTGTAAACTATACACATTATATGCCAAAGAGATGGCGTGGCAAAGAAAAGACTGATTTGGTTCGGGCAGAGTTTCAGTCCATGTTCCAGGTAAAATCTTGTTTTTCTACCCTTTAAGAACCTGGTAATGCAATTATTCACTGTTTTATGCTGTTTGTTAGATGTTGACTTGCAATCCAATAAAATAAGCTCCTTGTTAGAGTTTGTATCTCATATAACAAGTTTCCCTTTTAGAACTAATTTGTTTTTAAAGAAAAAAAAAACTTTCACCCATTATAGCATCCTCAATCAAATATCAAATAAAAATCACTTGTGGTTGTAGGAAAACATTATTACATTGTTACAATATATTGATCATGTATGCAGCGTTGTACATGGCTATTTGTACATGTAATATGGACTTCAAGGGAACAAATGTATTGGGCACAGTTGTTTGTACATATAGTTGGATAATTTGCTTGTATCCTTTATTTTTATTTATTCAACCACTAGTACCTCAATACCTTATGAGAAGTGTGAACAATATACCCAAAAAGTTTGCATTTCAATTCAAAGATGCTAATTTCTTTAATGCTTGCTTCTGAAGAAAATCTTGGCTGGAATGATTTTATGATTTGATCTTCTTGGGCTCTCTACTGGTTTACATAATGACATAATTGCTTTCAGTTAAATAAGTAAATGCTATTAAATAGGAAAATGGCATCCTCTCATCATCTCCTTTTTGCATTTCTAGAGTTTATATTTCAATATGAGCAATCTTATATTACAGTGTGACTCCCTACGGTTTTAATATGATATTTCCCTTGCAACAATGAGCATTATGATGAGATTTCTCACTTTGCAGTATACTGGAACAATGCTGTTGGAAGAGCTGCTGTCAATCTTCCTAACACCTATAATCCTAGTATTCTTCATGCCAGAGGTAATTCTAAGTGTTTGGAATTGGATAAATATGACGACAATGTGTCATTTCATAACCTATATAAATGGTTTTATAGCGTGTAGATGATATACTACATTTTATTTCGGAGCACACTGTTTACGTTGAGGGAGTCGGTGATGTCTGCAGGTTTTTTCTAATGTTCCTTTTGCTTCTTTTTTTTTTTAATCTGGCAATCATCAGTAGAAGAGTTTATGGCCTTTCCTTATAAAGTTGTACATTCTTCATGACTTAGTTTCAGCGCATTCAACTTCAAAAATCATGGCAATACAAACTATGGTTCCCCCTGTCAAGCAGAAAAAGGAAGTTCTTCCCAAGGGAAAATGGAGAAATCGTTTTTTAGGTATTACTTTCGCTAGATGTTTAGTTGTTGAACATAGATGTCACTGTATTCTCTTTGTGCTTCTTAGTTTCTCCAAATTACAGCAATAAGGTGAGTACACATTTCAAATACAGAATGCAAATACTGGAGGTTTAGCATTAACAATAGTTTCCTAGCGATTCAAATACACAATTGGCCATGCCATACATTCTTCTCTTTCAGTGTGATACTGAATTAGCACACCTGATACGAGCAGTTAATTATTAGTTATGCTTTTCTCTTAGGTTGAACGAAATGTGTATTTTTGTTGTTTTGATGTAACTTATGCTACTCATTTATTGTACTGAAAATCACCTTACACTCGTGTCCAGTTTTGGTACTTTTGTTTGGTCAGAACATTATACTAATTCTCAACTCAAGATAGCCTTTTGATCTGGGGCTTTTTGTAATGCTTCGAAATACATTAACAACCCTAATTTTTCTAACTGCTTTACAATTCACACTTCAAATTTGTTGTAAGCAATCCTGATTTCCCTGTATAATCAGCTATATCTAACCAAATTTTAGCTTGAAGAATTGATCTGTTTACTTGATTCTTCTGATGATCCTTTTCATATTTATGCTATTATCATACTTTTGAAACTGTGACTTTACTAGGATTTACTTTGGTTTCTTGACTTGTAAATCATTTGCATCTTTTGCAGTTTTCAGTGTGCGTATCCATATTGGGAACCAGACGCTGACGGCCAGCAGTTCCTTTCCACCCTTAAGAAGTTCAAGGAGAAGCAAACACATTTAGCTCGTGTTCCAGACTTTTTGCAGACCCGGAAATGGCAACCCACTCGAGGCTTGAGCAGCCAACTTGATATCGTTCACAGATTCACTCCAATTGTGTTAAGCGGTACTAGACGCTTCCTGAAAAATGGCTGTCACCTGGATTCTCCATTTGCCATGGACCGTGAACTTATGGATCATCCATATATTTTGGATTGTTATCATGCATCCAAACCTCTTGAGGTGCCAGAAAACCAAGAAGATTTACCTTCCCCAAGAACCGAAGTTGCTTTCAAGCCAATCCAAGATTCCCCTGCAAGCCAGAACAATTTGAGAGCTGAGGTTGAGAACAAGGACCAGCATTGGGATATCCCCTTTGCCGACCAGCTACAAAGTCGCGCTGAAGCTTCCACTTCCGGCTCACTCTTTCAGAGCTCGCCAGCCCAAGACAGTGTGCATCATTCTCGCACCATGGCGCGATGGTGGGAGCGCAGAGCGAGTTCTTTAGCAACAGGAGTCAGTTTTCTTGAACCTCCGATGAGGTTTCACAACCATAATTATAGCCATCACTGTGATGATGTGCTAAAGTATGGAGATGCTATAGAAGATCCGAGCGAACATCAAACATCGTCTAGTATCGATATGGGATTAGATGATGAAGTGCTAGATCTTCCCTTTGTAGATAAATGATGATCAGATGAAGAAAAATATGAAGTTAAGATTAGGAGGAATGGTTTGATTCCCTGATGCATGCAATTGTAAATATCCAACAATGATCAATCGTTTAATTCAAGCACATAGTATTCTTTGGACACCCATTTTATTATATTCCTCAAATTTCCAAGGATGCTGTGATGGGTTGTGCTCTTCTTTCATTTTTCTAGAGTCTTAATGTTAACAGAATTTTTATACAATTAGACTAAACAATCGGATAGAATTGAATTGAATCGAGCCATTCAAAATTGAATAAATTGATTTTTTTTTAAACCAATTAAATTTATCATTTTTTTAAAAAAAAATATTAAATATTTTTAATAAATACTTAATCAAATTTTTTTATTTAATAAAAAATCGATTTAACTTTTAAAATTTAAAATCAATTTTTTATTTTTAAAATCAAAATAATTAATAGTTTATAAAAAAATCGAATTTAGTTTTGCGCATCCTTAGATATAATAATGTTATTTCACCGATAAATTTTGATCATAATCCATTATTATTCTCTTATAGGTTCCAACAGCTCAAATATTTAGATTATCAAAATAATAATAATAATAATAAATTAGAAAACAAATATGTAGCTTGAGAAGAACTATTTATAAACAATCGAAAAGAAATCAGATTGAGTCAAATAGGAGATTAAGAATAATTTTGTTTTAGCTTACAAATTGAAATTTGGCAAAAAGAAAAATATGATAGGAAAAAAAATTGAATATCTGATTTCATCCTATTCGACTAAAAAAATGGATTATTTTTATTTTGGGTCAATTCATGAGGTCAACAAATGCAAAGCAACTGAATATTAAGTTCAATATTAATATAAATCAAATTAAAAATCTTGATTTTTAAGTGCGGATTGAATCGAATACGCATAATTTTAATCTATTAAATTCTAATTTTTTTTTTATCTGGATTTGTTTCTAACGTTTAACAAATATGTAGGACTGTACATTTCGATTGGAAATCGAACCGAAGTGAATATGAATTAAATAAATCAAGCCAAAATTTTGTATGTCCATTTACAGTGTCAAACGAACCCTGAGAACTATTAGGGAATGGCAATTTCTAATTAAAATAAACATTGTAACGTTTTGGAATAATTTAGGCATGAATTCAATGCGAAACTAGTCTCAATATTAATATGAACAACTTGAAATTTTAGATGCACAGGGAAAAGGTATCAAAACACGAACAACTTCAGAATTTTTAGATGAATCAAGGGAATTGTATAAAGGAGTACGATCCAGGAGCTTGAACTAGGATGATCTAAAGATATCAATCATCATCTAACCTCAGTCCATATTGGCGTGCCAAACGCGAAGAGGTTCCTTCCAGCATCAGTTTCTCGATCTGCTCGTATTTCTTGTAGTTACCCTGAAGTGTTTCCTCCTGCTTTTTATGAATCTTTTCCTCCTCGTCTAGAAGATGCTGCAAAGAACAAGAAAAAAATAGTACAGTCCAAATAAAAGCTGAAATCTCCTATTTGTTTAACAAGGATCACACAGTAGATTAATGTGAGCATTTACAAATTTTACGAATTCAAGAAATCTAAGAAACCTTCCAATGGCAAGATACAATCCAACAAGTGCTAGCAAACAACCAATTTCATATGAATAGGAGGGGATTCAATCATTCAAAATGTGCAAAAGAGTACCATAATGTGAACCAGAGTAGATTAATCTACGCATTTGCATGATTTACAAATTCATCAATGCTATCAGTGGAAGGACCAAGGAGCATACATAATTCAAGAATTCTAATAAACATTCCAATGGCAATATAAAGTCAGAATAAATGCTAGCAAAGATCAAACTTGATTACTGAATTGATCTGCCAATGCTTAAATCACAAGGAGCCATTTCACAGGCAAAAAAGTGTAACGTAATCATAGTTAGATGGTCTGGATTCTGCTTATCGCAGAGTAGGAAGGACCACAGTAGATTAATGTAAGCTACCAGAGAAAGAAGCACAGACAATTCAAGAAATCCAAGTGAGAACAAATGCTAGCAAAGATCCAATTTCATCATCAAATTAATCTGCCAATAATGAATTCACAAAGTGGAGGCAATTTGATCACTCCAGACGCAAAACGTAGTACCTTGACCATAGCTAGATGATCCGCATTCTGTCTCTTGTATAGCAGTTTCAGCTCATTTGCCACATTGAAGTCTGGATCAGATGGCTCTACCCAGCGCACCTGTATTTTCCGATCAGGCAGTGCGGGGCGATCAGCAAACATCTCGATCTTCGCTGGCTTAGCCCTCACAGGCCTTGGCATCCCGGACATCATGAAAGGGTAGGATGTCAACTCAGCTACTATCCCCTTCGCTTGCTTCTCGTTCTCCATCTCAACCAAGGCGGCTTGAGGGATAGGATATGGTATTGTATAGTTCAGAATAAATTCGAAATTCACCACATTCCCGAATTGCCCGAGAGCCTTTTTGACAACTGGTGCAGTCACCTGTGGAGAGAGATTGTCGAGGAAAATAGTTCTTTTGACCTTCTCCAAAAATTCATTGTAAGCATTTCGAGCATCCTCCGGAGGTGCCGCCATATTGGCTCTCAGAGCTTAATCCTCTAGATGCGAAAATGAAGTATATGATGAACCAAAAAGAAAAAAAGAAAAATTAATAATCAAATACATTTACAAAAGAAAATGTTAATCGCAAGAAGAAAAACAAACAAGTTCAATGCGGTATATGATAATCAAGTACTGAAGACGTTGATTTATCATGCCAACTTAATACGATAACTAAGAGAGATGAAGAACATACAAAGAACACAAGTCTAATTTGACAAAAGTGGAACTCAATACCACTTGAGTTCCATTGAAGGATGCGGTAGGTGTGTAGAAGGAGCGCGTCTCAACCAGGTGTAGGTTTCAGGCGGGTGTGGAGGAGGGAGGGGAAGACATGTTAGATCAGGACTCACCGCGATGAGGAGAGCGAACAGGTAGACGGAGACAGAATGAGGAGGAGCCAGATTCCCTCTGGCTGGCGGATCTCCTCTCGGAGGCGGCAGCGCCAGCAGCGAGTGAAGTCGCCGGAGAAGAAACCGAGAAATCGGGGAATTTCGCGTGCCCTAGGCGCGGAGACGAAGCGGGTGATACATATATCGAGAAGTATTTCGACCGTTCGATCTGGGTCCGCGATTCGATCCGTCGAGTTTTGCCCAGCCGATGCGCGGTCCAAGAAGTGACGTGCCATGGCCTTAGCCTTCTAGAACCCATGCCCGCTTAAGACTGGGCCCAGGATTAATTGGGCCCAATTACTTTTTTACTAAATTTTAATGTTTTTAAATTACGAAGAAAATCATAAATCTAAAAAAAATAATCTAAAATTGCTCATTTTATTAAATATTTATATTCAATAATAATTATGATTTTTAATTGGCTAGAAAATATATGGGTCATGTAGGTGTTGCCTAACTTAATTGGAATTCGATTTTGATAGACGTAACTCATCATATGTCATGTCATTTTGACCAATTTAACTCTTTTTTAAATAAAATTAATATTATTAATTTATTATTATGACATAAAATATAAATTAAGTGGCCTAACTTTCTACAAGTGATAGACATTTAATTTTCTAGAAAAAAAATAGGAGAAAAAAAGAGAATCAATTGTTTTTTTCCTTGGTTTCAAAATCCTCTCTTTGTCATTTTTCCTTCTAAAATATTTACTGAATTTGTTACTCAATTGAAGTGGTCAAGAATTTAATTTATTAAAAATTATCTGAGTTATTAATTTTTATAATTAGTTGAGACTTTTAGAAAAGTTGTTTAATTTTTTTTAAAAAAAAATCTGTTAGATTTTTATTAGAAAATTTAGAATTTTTTAATATTATTTTATAAAGAATAAATCACGTCTTCAAATTATATATATATATATATATAAGAAATTAGGATCTCATCTATTCTTGACGTTTTGAATTAATATAATTTGTTATTTTCTTTTCTTTGAGTGAGAATTGATAACTTTTTAAGGTGAGGATTGTATCTTCATTTGCTCCATTAATTGTAAAGAGATCCTTCACATTGGTATGGTGTACTTGAGGGCACATACATAGTTAATAATGTGCCTTCTTTGTGAGATTTGTAATGTTTGATCGATCTCTTCTTTGGTGGATGGCAATTAGACCCCCAACAAAATTGTTACAATTCTATTAGTATGGAACGTATAGTAGCATTGTCAATTAGTACTCTTCTCCGCGAGGTTTGTATCGTTTGGTCGACCAAAAGAAAGGGCACATCGACCTTATCGCCTCTCGCGAACCCATATTTGAGTGCCTACTTGAACTTCAGTTAATGTCCAAGAGGCTTGTCTCAGCCACCTCGTGCTGTCTCCTTCGATCCAATCCAACCAAAAAACAGAAGTGAGTACCGAGAATATATCGACAGAGCCTGTGATTCCCTCACTTGGTCTTGGTCCAGCTTTGAAAACACTGATCTTTAGAAGAAACAAACAAATGACTAGGGTCTCAATTTTTGTGCTTGAGGCAATAAACAACAAACCCTTCCATTTGCCATAAGACACATGCTACCTCAAAGGAAACCTTAATTGCTGCATTGTTATCTGAGTCAATTGCAACACTTATAAATACTACTCGAGCATTGTAATCAGACTATATTTTTGGCATTTTGTGCCTTTGGAGAGATTCCATATCATCAGCTCTTGTCATTTCAATGTGCATGCTCATGGTGATCATTTCATTAGTAATTAGTGAAGCACCTAATGCACAACAAACTCATGCCTAATCAATAAACAATATAATTGACCAGGCACGTCCAGTACTCTTGTATCAATCATTGTGAAGAAGACCCAATTCTGATTGTAGTTCTCTTCCTTGATTGATCAAATGATGATAGTATGCTCTTTAATTATTATATATGCAAGTGATTAACAATTAATGATGATTTTTTTTTTAAAAAAAAGAAGTGAATTCAGAGCCTAGAGCTAGGGCTATATATTGACAGAACCAGATGGATTATCTAAGTATTAGGTTTGGCAGACCTCTGAATCAAAACTCTTTTGGACTGATTAAGTTCGAAGTAGACCAACCCTAATACAAGCACTGACTTCCTTGCCTCAACATGGACTTTTTCTTCCTATTAATTAAGCCGAGTACGTACGCATGGTCAGAAGTAGGGAGTCGTAAAATACAGGAGCAGTTTCATAAACTTTGATTGAAACTAGACGAGAGCTTCTCTCTCTATATAGCTCTGTGCCAATATCTCCTAGCTCGATCTTCTCTCTCTATATAGCTCTGTGCCAATATCTCCTAGCTCGATCTCTCGTCGCAGTAATATTCTTCGATCCGAAAATATGGGGAGGGCTCCATGTTGTGACAAGGCGAATGTGAAGAGAGGCCCTTGGTCTCCTGAGGAAGACATGCAACTGAGGGAGTTCATAGAGAAGCATGGCACCGGTGGGAATTGGATCTCTCTGCCTCAGAAAGCTGGTGAGGAACTCGAGTAGTAGTAGTAGTAGTTCATGCATATATGATCGAAATGAAAGGTTTGTGTTTGTGGTTCACTAATTCTGGATCAGGTTTGAGGAGGTGCGGCAAGAGTTGCAGGCTGAGATGGCTCAACTACTTGAGGCCGAACATAAAGCTCGGCGACTTCAATGAGGACGAAGACAGGATCATCTGCAGTTTGGTGGCCACCATCGGAAGCAGGTGACAATTCCACGATAGATTATGTTTTTGAGCATGCAAAATGTGATTTTTATTTTTATTTTTTTGGAAATGAGCAAGTGCAGATGGTCCATCATCGCGGCTCACCTGCCGCGGAGGACCGACAACGACATCAAGAACTACTGGAACACCAAGTTGAAGAAGAAACTGCTGGGGCTACAAACAGCGCGCAAGAAGCCTCAGCAGCAGCCGGCAGCAGAGTTGGAAGGCATTCCGATTGCTCCATGTTTCTTCAGTAGTTCTTCATTCACAGCCTTGAACCACCAAAATGGTGGCGACGTCATCTTCGGAGGAACTCAGTACTGTGGTGGGAGTGGAGAAACATCATGGGGGCCCTACAGCAGTGAAGCCAAGGCTACTACTATCTGTGCATCATCGTCCATGGCAGCATGGACTCTGTACCATTGCTGACTGTGTGGTGACAAGAAATACTTACTTTATATGTGACGTACGTCGTCAAGATCAGTGTGTGTGTGTGGCTTTGGCGTTGCATGGGCTTGCATGAGAAGTAGTGATGGATAGATTTATAATGGATTTTCCTTTGGACATGGTGCTTCCTCTCTCTCTCTCTTGATCTTAAAGTTTCATTCTAAAGGTGAAGTTTTGCGGCCAAAGCCGAAAAATTGCCAAACATGACTGTTTCAGCATGTCAATTACTGGAAAAACAGTTCTAATGCCAGTCTGAATTGCAATCTCAAACTACCACCCTAAGAAGTTCAGTAATGAATGTACTCAAAACCAACTCAAAGGATATAGAACAAAATGAAGTTTGTCAGAGAGATTCTCATCTTGAACCAATAAAGTAAGTTACTCTGATCGAGTATCTAGTCTTATGGCCGGGCATAGCCTTAGATGTCGTTTTCGCGATGTCGCTTTCGTGTATTGAAAACGAGATGAGAAGCTTGAAACAAGAGGGGAAAAGACAGTGACACAGTATGGAAATCAAAATGAAGTTTGTTGGAGAGATTCTCGCCTTAAACCAATAAAGTATGGAGTTACTCTTATCGAGTCTATAGTCATCGGGTCAGACATGTCATCCAATGGCATAAAAAAATTGAGAACGAGGACAAGGACAAGTAAGCTTAGATGTCGCTTTCGCATATCAAAAACAAGAAGAGGAGCTTGAAACAAGAGGAAAAAACCTTACTAGGCAGTGGCTGCTTGCTCCTCTTTCTCCTGCAAAATGTGCTTCTGTCCATTTCCCTTCCCGAAAACTAAAAAAGAGCTGATGATACACATTTTGATGAACTGGTCGGGTACTCTGCTACAGCAGAAGAATCAGATCTTTTGGCTGAACAAAGAATCAACAAATAAGCAAAGAGACAACATATTGAAATCTGTTTCAAAAGGTCACTTGAATTAAATTGCCGTCAAATTTCTTCATGACACCCATAAATATTGTATACATACAAGTGATATAATTTGAACTTTGAGGGCTTAATCTGTCAAAGTTTCTACGATGTGCATAAATAATACCACGATGAATACCGTACAAAATCTTACTCGGGAGTTTAATTGGCACTTTTTCACCAAAGAAACTGCAGGAAATGATGGTTTAAATTGGGAAGGGGGTAGCCGGGCAGAGGGATCATTTAGGAGCGGAAGTCAGTATTGAATCAGGAACAGCTTTTACCAAGTTTGGGTGGTCATGGAACTATGGAAGACAAACTTTTTTACTGAGAATATCAGTCACACTTGTGTTCATAGAAAGATCCAGCTGGGAAACTACTGGATAGTCTCTCGGCAGCCGATTCAAGTCTAGACTTGCCCTACAGATAAGTTTAAGGGAGTGAATTAGCAAAGTTATGATCGAAGAGAAAACTACAAAAATGAGTTTTATTAAATGGCAATATAAAAGAGAAAGAAATGGATATTATTTGTTGATGCTTAGAGAACTTACCTTCCCAACAAAACTTATAATGGAAGGAGTGACCCTGGACTTCCGATGGCATCCTATAGTTCACAGTGATGAATAATCAATAAGGATAAATAAATTATAATTGATTGAAAGCTCTGTTTGGTGAACATTTATTTAAGCAGCAGCAAAAAATTCCTTCTTGGACACCTGATGTCATGGACTGTGGAAAGTTTCTGGTTCTTACCTATGTAAATATCTGAGAATTCAAGGCACAACTTTGATATGGTCTGAGCAATTTCAACCTACAAAATACAGAACAAACAGTGATGTCTGGTAGCTAGTCAGTTTTCATGATTAGCCGATGTTTTTACTCTAATCTGGAAACAGTTATAGGAATTATATTCTACAGAATTCTGCATTGAGAATAGAATGTACCAAGTTTCAAGCATTAGTATGGCACCATAATGTATCGCTTATATCAACACTAAAATTAATGTTCAGTGCATATCTCACCCGTCACAGATGGTATAGTTAAAAACTTTCAAATGATTCACAAGGAGTGGAGAGAGGGAACCATTGTAACAGAAAATAGAGACTTACATCAGAAAGTGTGGTACTAAGATACTTTGATATGAATGGTGTCGATTGCACTAGTGGCACGCTAGGTAATTCAAGAAGACACTCCCACTGGGTTTCCAATTCACATATATTTGTTGCAGAAAGAATAATAACGTTCTGACATTTGATCTGCAAAAAAGAGAAGTTATGCATATCAGGCAAAGAGAGTTCCTCGTCATTCACGACTATTAAAGTAATTAAGTGCCAGAAAATATTTGATACTATAATACCAAAATAAACATACCATTATACTCTACCAAGTGTTAAATCATAAATTGTATATGGGCATATGCAATCTGTTAAATCATAAAATCGGAAGAAAAAAGAAACACTATGAATGTAGTTTGTATATGGGCATATGCAATCTGTTAGCAATGAGTTAGACACCTGAGTAACATGAAAAAGAATTTATCTTGTTTTAATTATATTTTACTCGTGCTAGATTTATAACTAACTACCCTAAACACATAACTTGAATCATTCAAATATTGGACACAGTCACCTCTTACTTCTCTTGTTTTTTTTACCTTCATGTAATGTGTTATAAAATCTCTACATAAAATTATGTACCAGAGCCGGATCAAGAAATTTTTGGTACCCAATATAGTGGAATTAAAGATATTAACTTCTTCTTTTTTTTCAAAAATTCACTAATAAAACTTTAATAGTGGGCAATTTAATTATTACTTTAAGAGAGTATTGACTTGCCCCCTATTTGAGCCTCTATCATGAGTGTGCACCGTGTAATTCAGTTTCTGTGCCCATTGTCCCTTTCCAAAAGCAATAAAGAGATTAATGAGTAAACCAAGACATTTGTTAATAGATGTTCAATTTGCACTTAGTGTCAAATAAATACAGGATAATATTGAACGCATATCAAATACATATGAATTAGAGATATCAAGCAGTGGCAATCTGATTATTCAAAAGAAAAAAATAAATAAATAATAGAAAAACAAAATATGCAGAGTTACTCTCAGGCATACCAACGGAAGAGGTAGCTTCTTGTGATGCAGTAATTCAGTTATGCCTTCAGGCAATAAAGCCATCTGGAATTTTTTTTTAAAAAAAAATACAGAGTTTAGCATGTCAACATTTTATAATTTAGAAATAAACACTAGTAATCCTATCAAATGTAATTATTCTACCCATAATCGATGGAGCTAAATGTAAACTGGTAAGTGTCTGGCCTTGGAGAATATCAGTATCTGATAAAACAAGTGTATATGTATAGGCACCATTTCACACTTACATATGATGGCTACTATAATGACCTTAACCCAATGTAGTTGGAACATATACATAAGCAAGTTTCACTCAGACACCAACGATTTTATTAACAATAAATTCAACCAAAAAAAGGAACTCAGAATGGCAACATGGAAAAGGACTTCTATGATGCTGTTTATGCAAATGGCCATACAATTACTTATTTATTATAGAAATGCTAGCACAAGAAAAAATGAGCCAAAATTTCATAATCACCTCATTCCTGTCACCAATGCAGTGCTGTCCTATAAGATGTCTGAGGTACTCCTCAAACTCTTCATCAGGAGCCTGGAAACAGGAATAAATAATTCATCAGTGATATTATCCTAGGGCTATATGCATGTCAAGGATAAATATCATGCAAATTCCAAACATTTCATCAACTAACCAGCCGAACTCCAAAAGCTTTTGCCACGCCTGCTAGTGAAACATCAGAATTCATAGGTCCAAATCCTCCAAACAAGAAAACCTACAAATACAAGTTCAAAGATCAATTATGCATGGACTTGGGAAAATTACTAGAACTTCATAGATTAACTAAGACAATTGAAGGTCATTGAAAGAGACCATGTCATTTGTAGCCTTCCTCCCTTCAACTTCTTCGGCCACAGAATCTATCTGGATAACAAAAGAACTCAAAATATACCTCTAGTTGAAATGAAAATAAAATTCTAGGAAAAACTTGAAGGTTCATTTACAAATATGTAGCATAAAATTGTTTAAAGTACACTTATACAAATTATCAGGACGCAGATGAATGTATGGAAAGTCTTGGCCTATAACTATGATAGCTTGCAACTGATACATAAAAACAAAAAAGTGCTGGTCGTAACAGTTCAAAAAATATAAGGTTAATCTTTACGAGTGACATTCTCATGGTAATAGACTCAAATAAGATTTGCATTAATGTTTCTAAGTTGATTAAAGACAATTTTAAAAAATGTGAATATTGATAGAAAAGATCATACTATCTGCATAATTTTAGCTAATATAGAGATATTTTTTATTGTATAAGCTGTCTCACTTCATTTTGAACAACTGCCACACGACTTGTTTGCCAACCAATGCCATGTAGCTTTTTGCACAATGTGCTACTCAGCATGTCCTCAGTAATGCCAAATCTGAAACAAATGTACATCAACAATAATGAATACCCCTTTAACCATATAACCAAAAAATGTTGAATGTCAAAAAGAATGTTTATGATGATTCAATTAGAAAAATCTATAAAGAGTAAACAAGTGAGAAAAAAAAGTACGTAATCATGTATGGATATGTAAGAGTTGTAAGTTAGGTATACAAGGAATAAGATCCATCGATGAGTATAACTAGCATTCATTTAGGTACTGACGACTAGATCTCAAGCATTCATTGTGAAGTAAAAAATTGATCTTCTTGGAAGAGGATAGAAAATATATATATCATATAAAGGAGAATGAATAATTTGTAGCTACACTTGTTTAATATCATTTTTACAAAGCATTACAGATCAATATATAACAACCTCTAGTAAACTTGACCTAACTCATAAACTTGGCCTGCAAGACTATAAATTTATTCAACATCCCCTTATGGGAAGCACTTTTGATTCCCACAAGCCCCTCTGGGGATTGCGCTCCAGGAAGTAGCCAACAGTTGCCTGTTTATACAGGAAAGGGGAGGTTGAAATCAGTAATATTCAAAATGTTCACTCTAAACACTGCTATTTTTGTTTAGCAAGCAAAAACAGATTAATGAAGTTCATCCATTTGGATGGCTTTCATACAGCAGCCTCTTTTTGCAATCTGAATACCTAAATTAAAATATTCATGCCTCAACCATGTGCTACATCCAACTATGAAAGCCTAATACAAACGGCAGCACATAAAAAAGGAGGCCATTTTTTCTAAATTTCAAAAAAAAAAATCTAGTGATCGGGAGGTTGAAATCAGTAATATTCAAAATGTTCAATCTAAACACTGCTATTTTTGTTTAGCAAGCCAAAAAAAAAAGACTAATGAAGTTCATCCATTTGGATGGCTTTCATATAGCAGCCTCTTTTTGCAATCTGAATACCTAAATTAAAATTTTCATGCCTCAACCATGTGCTACATCCAACTATGAAAGCCTACTACAAACGGCAGCACATAAAAAAGGAGGCTAGTTTTTCTAAATTTCGGAAAAAAAAAATCTAATGATCTTTGAATTATCCTTGCAAACGATACAAGTCATTGATACCAAGATCCTCGACTAGACAATGTAATTTTCTGGACAAATTGATTAGAATTTTTTTTAAAAAAACCATGATTTTCCTTATAGTCATCTTAAAAGTTTTAAAAGGAATTTTATCAGTATAAACAAGAAAGCACATGAAAAATATGAAATCATTCACAATTTCTGGACGTTTTTATCAATAAGAAGTTGCTCCACTTGCTGAATAGCATGATCAGTCCACTGTTAGAGAGTAGACAAATAGTTCGCAACTGCTAATGTATAAAGACAAGATAATATAGTGTAAGAGTCCACTGTTGGAAGAATGAAAGTAAAAAATCTCGCAGAGTTTCATCCAAAAGGTTCACAATATTTGTTTTCTTTTTCATAATCAGAGATTATATCGAGAAACTGTATGATATTCAAGAAATGACTTACAAAATCTCATCACCTACGATGATGATTGATGCCCTGAAGGAACCATTCAGAGGAACGCCAGCCACACCATTGTTTAGAGAAGCATTGTCATCTTTAAGTAGTAACTTCTTGTTTCTACCAGCCCTTTCTAATCTTCCATCAGTGAGCATATATGCAGGTTTAAAATTCTCTTTCATGCTTGGTGAGTCAGCAATGCTTAGCAATGCATTTGGAACTGTGTCATATATGCTCCCTATTGAAGTATATCTAAACAAACACAATATTAATTTTCAGAAATATCCAAACACTAATTAGTAAGTGGTTACAGATTAAGTAGTAAATAATTATCAAGCAAAAATTGAATCAGAAATAAATCAAATAATGAATCTGATCATGATTGGTTATCTGGAGCGTGGTGTTATAGGCCAAAACACTAGTGTGTTAAGTATATCACATTAGCTGGATTCTAGGATGTGAGTAATTGATTCATTATTAAATAAAGTGAATCATATACTTTATTTAATTCCACGACTAGACAAATGATGATGGTTGGCCTGAATCAAATACTATTATTAAATTGAATCCCTTACCCAGATAGTTGACACTTACAAGATTGGTGATGAAGAAATTAACAATAAGGAGTAGGTAAAGAAAATGACAATTGCCATTATGGAAATATATTAAAATATGAATGGGACCATAACGAAACAATTCTAACAAGCAAATAGATCATCAAACAAGTAGTAGCCTACCCTTGATCATAGAGACTGCAGTACTTAACTTTGGAAGTTAAGAGAAAGGCCCACACGTCCCTGAAAGTGACAGATTGGAGCAAAAAAAGACATGAATAACAATCCAAATATCTTCACCTGGTAGGTTAAATAATTAGCATATCCAAATAATAACCTGTATGACCAGTCCAAGATAGGGTTTACTCTCATGAAAGGAGGCCAACCAATTGAACTAGGGGAAAATTGCTCTTGTCCAACCTGTTAGGGCAAATAAAGAATAAATGAGTAAACTCTCATCTGCACCAAGAGTAATAATAATAATAACTTAAATAAAAATCGCAACCCACTGCAACTTTTTGTGCTCTATTGTAAGACATACCGCATTAGGATCACCGATCCTAGTTCCAAGAAAAATAGCTTTGGTGGGTTTTTTTTTCAATAGGGCCTCTAGGCCAGATTTGAAATCTGAGTGAATAGTTTCCAGTTGCAAGTCATAACTAAGCAAAACAAGAAAGAAATCAAAACTGAGCAAACAAAATCATAGTTTCAGATACAAGGCATGAGAAAGTCAAAGGGGGCATCCTTACTCCCTGGCAGTTTCATAAGTGAAAGAATTAATCTCAGGGAAAGCACATGGACTCTCAAAATATATGGTCCGAATTGGACACTTGAGTGCATTATCCGAGAGATGCTGATTTGAACATTCTGATTTTCCTTGATGCAAATAATAGCCAGCTCGCAGTAAATGAAGTAATACCTGCAACAACAATACAATTGAACAAGTGTTAAACTGTGCTGCGAACATAACAAAGATAGATATGAAATTAATTACCGTTGAGTCCTTCCCCCCATTAAAACTGAAGGCAACCTGCTCAAACCTGTTTAAAATTTTTAAGAAATTGTTAATAATTTTGAGATAAGAAAGTAACATAACCAAACATTTGGAGGACAAAGGAAGCCAGATTACAACTATCATATAAAACTAGAATAGGACCAGAACTATTTGCCAGGATTTAAAGCATTACTGCGGCTTATTAGAGAGACTTCCATAACTCATGCTACATGATGCATAGATTTCATAGTTATATTGCCTCATTTTACATCTAATACAAGCAAATGCATTGCTTTCCTAATTCCTTATCTACAATAGATCACCCCTATATGTGTCAACATTTTTATGGATTATTCATTCTTCAAGTTCCTGCTTCAGTATCTTTCCCTAATCTAGTTCAAGCTAATTACAGAGAAAATAAACAATCTTAATATGAATCCAGACCCTTCTTGACTCTCCTAATCAAGTCAGAAAAGGGGAGCTTACCAAGTGCCAGAGATAATAATAATAATTATTATTATCATAATTATTTAGGAAAGATTGTTTATACTGCTACCTCTGTAGTTTTTCTGGAAAGTGCATTTTAGGTTATGTATTCCAATAGTTATCATCTAATAAGCAGTAAATGTTATATAACAAGAAAATGTTTGTAAAGAGAAACCAATATACAAAATATTAAATGCCAAAGGATGAATAGTGATATTCTAATAGCTGATAAGAAAAAAATGTAAAACCAATATCCATTAAAGAATTACAATGGAAAGACACTAATCTTCAGGTTTTCCAGGATCAGTTCAAGTTTCAGATTGGATTATATGGGCTTTTGAACTCCTCCAATGCCACTGGTCATTCTTAGATTAACACATTACTCTTTCTTCTGTCTAGTTCATTCTTAGTAGCTACTTCTCCTTCATGAACTATAAAAACATCAATGATGACTTATATCTATCATTATATTATCATTGAAAGATCTCGACCAATGATAAATCTATTTAAAAAGCATATGTAGGTGGGATGTGATCGACCCACTACATAATACATGTGCAATATGTGGATGCAATATGAAGTCAGTGATAATAATGACAGGTACAAGTCATCATTGATGTTTTTATGGTTCATGACAGAGAAGTACCTCCTAAGAATGAACAAGAGAAAAGAAAGTGTAATGTGTTAACCTAAGAATGACCAGAAACACTGGAGGAGTTAAAAAGCTCATGTTATATACATATATGTATAATGATTGATGAAATGAACACTTACAAGTTACAAGGTAAATAGGGTAGTTTGGGGTTTAAAGTAAATTTGGTTCATTTTAAATTAATTTAAACAAACCAAGTAAGATTTTTTAACTGCATATGTAGATGGCATATATCCTATATGATTGCTATGTGATTCCTAACAAAATCTACAAAATATTTGGTTATAACAGGGCAAGTGTTCTGCCTACTATGGGTTTCATTTGCACGGGTCTATAAAAGCTTTTGGGTGAGTTTTGGCGACTGACAAGATTACTCACATTATATATACATACATATTTGAAATGAAAAACATTCTCCAATTAGGCTTCTTGTTCGACGTTGAATCATAGTTCTGAGATTAATGATAGAAATATCAAAAAGAAGAGATTATGTGCATGAACTGTTCAGTTCAAAGTAAATCATTCAAAGAATTATTCAGCAAAAGAGGGACAAACATGGCATTTAGTAGCAACCGACAAAAATGATGAATAAGGAAAATCGTAAGAACAATCAACCTACATAAGTCTAAAACGTTCATGTAAAACACCAAGGCGAGGAAGAAAACATCAACAAGTACTGCAAATTCAGGTTAATCCAACTAATGCATAAAAAATTATGTTCTTGGTCGAGACTGAGCAGCCTATTCCAGCCAAATAATCAGTTTTAACCCAGATTTAGAGCCCAAGCGCAAGAAGCGCGCGGCAGAAGCGACTGCCATTATTAGATAAAGAAATCCAATTCAAACCCCACGAAACCCCACACAAAATGAAAAAGAATACAAATTGGCAAGAATCGCACAACAAAATTAAAAGGAGGAGGTTAAGAATCTGACTCGTAAAGCGCAAAAGCCCTCTGAATCACGTAGACGGCGTTCTGGTACTTGGTCTGCAGCCGCCGATCGACGCTTTCCCTGACGGCCCTATCAATCTCCATCGCTTCGCTGCGGCACCAACACCAACTCCACGCGAACCGCTGATATTAAAGTCGATAAGTATTGCCCCTGAGAGGGTTGAGGGTAAGAATAAGATCTTGAGGGCGAGCGGTGTGCAGCGATTGCGTGCGCTCGTGCGACTGCGAGAGAGAAAGGATTAAAAGAACACTAATTTATCGGGAGAGATGATTGGTTGGCGAAGTCTTGATCATCGACGAGGATTCCTCGGCCCGCTCGCCGTCGCTTTCTGCAGGAAATAGGAATTTGCCAAGGCCGGATTGAAAGAGCCTGCAATTAACAGCTCAACGATTGAACTCGTAGATTTGTCGCTGCTTTTGGGATCGGGCTCGAGAGGTGGATCGGACATGGACATGGATCATTTCCTCGCACACATGCGGACACAGAAGCCCTAATCCAATCTGCTAGATACGGAAATAATATTTTCTATTTATAGTAGATTTTAGCCGAAGGATCGTTCCAGTTAGAGCTTGGCCATTAAATGCTATGAAATTTCAGGTTTGTCCTTCATAGTTTAACCATTTTTTTAAATACCCTTCAGTCTTTCGAAATTATTATTTACCGCTTAAACCTTACTTCTCTTATCTCAAATCGTGCACAATTTGACAAATTTTAATAACAAATTGATTTCAAAATGAGCTTAAGGGAAAAAAAAAATTGATAATTATTATTTTTATATATTTTTACATTTGAAAATATTTCAAAATTTTCAAAAGTGCAACTTTTTAAGTAACAGATGACCACAAACATTCTGATAAATCTAGTAACAGGGAAAAACAGTTAAGAAATCCTACGAAAACACAGTAGATTAATGACTAATCCTAGAATGAAGGCAAATAGATGGCTATTATTGCACTTTTCTCAAGTCTTTTTTTTTTTCTTCTCTACTTCATAACCTCACTTCTTTTTCTAATAATCTCAAACTTGGAATAAAATCATTTCCACTAATGATCCGTCAGCCTAAAATACCTAGTTGAGATGAAATAATGAGACAGGATTGGGTTTACAGGAGTTATCAAAGATCATAAAATTATAAACCTTATAAGCAGTTTACCTTGCAGAAGAGCTGCTTGATTGAATATTATTACAATACCAAGAAGCGAGTTTTAAGTTCTAAAGTTTTGATGTCTAGCAAACTCTGAGTCTTATAAATCCATAGATAAACTGCATACCATTGAAAATATCCAGCATGCGTTTCATCAGATTGAAGCTTCCCCATGTAGACGTATCCTCTTGTTGACACTTTCTTCTACAGCAGCAGATCTGTTCTCCTTAGCTTCTATTGAACACCTCTTATAAGGCTTGAAACCGGTTCTGCGAATCTTGAGCTTCCCGGACACCATAGTATCGTTGTTTCTGACAACCGACTTGTTTTCGGCATCAGTACAAAGGCTGTTAAGATTGGTTGTAGTGCAAATGTTCTTGTCAACATCAGCTGGCATTTCAGTGAACCCTTTCTTAATCATAGCTGCGGCTTCTTCACTTTGTGGAGGAGAAAAGCTTTGTGGAAGCACCTCTCTCTTGAACAGCGCTTGAAAGGCAAGTCGACCCTGGCAAAAAGGAAAGATACATTAGAGTAGAGAAGCAGCAGAGTTGCCAAAAAGTTCAAAAAAGCAAACTTCGCATTATAACCTCTTCAGAGACCTCCTTCCATGATTCATTCATGCTTCCGCAATTCCTCAGCCTGCGATGATTGATTTCCCAAGCTGAAAAATTACTGAAGAAGGATTCCTTAGACTCATCATTCACTTTCTCGTGTGTTTTCTCTATAGTGTCTGTTTCTACTTCACTACTGGATGGTGTGTTTGATCCACAGGAAGAACGATCCAGCTTTTTCTTATTTTTCGCTTTCTCTGAATCCTGAAGCCCACTATCTGGCTTGATCTTATTGGACCTAGCGGCTTGTTCGTTGGAGTTCTGACCTCTTCCACTGGCATCCGAGTCTGATGGTGATAATGGTTTAGAAGAGTGGTACATAGGTTTTAGAGCATCAAATTGATTTTCACTTCCAACTTGTTGTCTTGCTTCCGAAGGTTTCTTCTCAGTGCCATCGAATCCTTGAGCTCGTGTTGGGGCTGCTGAGGGTCCCATACTTGTATATTGAGAAGCAAATGCAAAACTGGCAAAAGGCTGAGGGAACCATGGCAAGAGGCCATGAGATGCCCACCATGCAGCAGCAGCAGCAACAGTAGCAACAGCAATGGCCTGCAAGCTTGTGGCTGAATTTTCTCGTTTTTCCAGAATTTCACCTGTTGAAATTTCTGCAGTTGGCTGGACAGAAATCTCGGCTTCAGAAGATGGCCATAATGATGCTGCGTGGCTGGCTGCTGTATGAACTGCTGGATTTTGTAACAAGGTGGAAACAATAAGACTTGAAAAGGTGGATGACATGTTTAGGAATGACCTATAGGCATCTTGATGGCTATGGAAGTAAGCCAAAGGCGAACAGATTGGAAATGGTTGATGCACGGAACCAATTGATGGTGGATTCTGGAATTGCATTGCAGAAACTGCAGGGTTTGAGGATGGTTTAGTATTCATCGGTCCTGCAGGGTTTGAGGATGGTTTAGTATTCATCGGTCCTCTTGATTGTCCTGTCACTGCAGCAGGGTTCTGAACATCTGGGTCTTCAGCTTCAATGGCATTTGTGCATGAAGGATGTTGCTTTATGTGGGTTTGAAGGTCTTCAGTTTGTTGCTTTGTACATTGTCCTGTTTTATCAACTGAATGAAAAAATTTATCTAGCTCCTGTTCCATTTTATCAGGAACTGAAGATTTGTTAATTGAAACATTGCCATCCAGTTTCTCCTCGATGGGAAAGAGTTCCAAATACGTTCTATGATTGGAAGAGATCTTGCTTACAGAAGACATAGAAGTAGATACAGAATCTTGAAAAACATTAAGAACCTCTGAGTGATCTGCACTTTCGCAAGCATCTTTACTTTGCAACTTCTGCAATGCTGTGAATTTCTAGTCAAAGCAGCCAATGACATAAAAATATGGAATAGAGTAGATCAATGTAAAATTGTGTTACTTCAACTAGACAACTGGAACAATGAAGTGCCCACTGAAACGATTTACCTCTGATGCTTCTTCACTTTCAATGTCCATTACTTCACTTGCTCCATGGAGAGGCATTGGTTGTGACAGTCTCCCATATATTGCTTCGCCAGAAAGAGAAAAAGAACCCGCAATGGATTTCCGTGGATATGGATTGCTCGGTTTCCTTTTAGGTCTTGGAGGAGGGATATCAATATCATGAGCTTGTCCTGGTGAAACACCTTTTTCAAGAGATTCCTTCTCGAGCTGTAATTGACTTGTGTTTAGCAATCAATTGACACTGAGTTACCAGGACTCTTGATGAAAATATACCTCCATATGAAATTTGTTAATCACATCATCAACAAACAACTTTTTATGTTTCATCTTAAAAGCCCCGTTTTATTGATGACCATTTTTTTTCACTTCCAGAGCTTGTAAAAAAATTCCTAAATGGGATGATAGGACAACATTAGAAAATCTTTTGGCTTAAACTAGTCATGTTATGTAATTGAACCAAACAAGCTTTATCTCCTTTATATTAGTATTATTTTTTCTCCTCAACAAGCCTACTCGATCAGTGACCAGTATAGCAATCATTAAGCACGTAATATATTAATATATGGTCCTCACTGAAGTTTTAGGTCTTGGTATGGTACTAATAGCATTCCAATCTTGGACCAGAATGATACTGATATTTAAAGAACCAACTTCAATTAAATATAAGCAAGCAGCGGTTTACAACAGACTAGTAATAAAAACCTCTGTCAAACTAAACATTCAATTGGATCGGCTCTAATAGACACCTTAACTCCCTACCGCAATTTTTTCTTTCTTTCATGTGGATTCCCCTATTGTCGAAGAACGCACAACTATCCACCCTTTACGGTTCCAGTGGCTAGTTGCTCCCATGGTGTGAATATGATAGGGCTGCCTTAGCTGTACATTTGGTTCAATTGTTAATTTCATTATTGTCTATACAAGTCAGTGGGCATAATTATCATTAGTTTGATTTGGAGTTACTCCATGGACCAAGATATTGAATAGAATTTTTATAATGAATTTATCATTTTTTTAGGGGGAGTGATCCAAATTAAAGGCCTTGTACACCAAATTTGTAAAAGTTACTCCAGTTTTATAAGAGTTGGTTGCATATACATGATGCATGGCAATATATCAAGCATATTTTAGTCTCAGAATAATTCCTTTCTCATCAACCAACAAAAAAGGACTGGACAAAGAGGAAGCATCTCTTCACCAACATATAAAATCTCTATAAATAAGTACAATGAATAGAAAGAGAAAAAAGATGCCAAAAACAAGAGCAAGAAAGTACTGGAGTTGAAGCCACGCTTTCTCTTGCCCATGATCAAGAATTTTCTTTCATCTAGCATCTTCTTTAAATGTGGACATACTTTTTTGTGAAGCTTTTCGAAGAATAATGATGCAAAGATGATAGATGTAAGAAGTCAAGACTGTAAAAATCACTTCAGAGGGTTTAGGTGTACATGACAATTGTCGAGTGTTTGTAAAATGACCTAATTCAGCACATGATGAATATTTTGACAATTCCATCTTGAAAAAGGAATAACTAAAGATAGCATTTGGGTCCTTAATCCATCATTAACATATGGGGATTTGAAGATGTTATATGCACAATTTGATAGTATGAGTTATTTTTCTAGGAAGGTCATGAAAAATTGAACAACTTGTCATGAAAGAAGTCATACATGCAAAGCAATTTAAGATGTTAGTTATTCAAAGAGATATAAATCATTATAAATCTAGTGTCTTGAAACTACAGTTTAGTGTATTGTTACATTGAAATTAAAAGAATATTTGCACTTTCTACTGGTATAAACTCGTATAGATTTCACAAACACAACTCACCTTAGTGAAGAACTTTTGGGCATGGCTTCTAATTTGCACAGCTGTCTTAGTACCAATATGTTCTGCCACAATCATAATCAATCAAAAATGAGATGAACATCTAACATGATGTTATCTATGTTTTCTTTACCATCAAGTATAATTGTACATCTCTTATGAAACATGTCGAGACATGCCACATCCATCAAGTGTCAAAGAATTTCTTTCTGGTTATGTAATAAACAGTTTCAATAAATCCTCACTTTGAGGAACTACATACTGAACCAGTAGTTTCATTATTGACACCAAAAAACTAAATCTCAAGCTTCAACACAGATATTAAGGAAAAGTGTATGGCTACTACGCAAAACCATCATTGGTTCCTTCTAAGCTGAAGAATGAAAAAAAGAAGAAATTCAAAGCCACAAACCTTCAACGCGTTGCCATGCCCTTCCATACAGTTTCAAAGCTTCAAGAAAACGGTTGTGCTCTTCCTCAGACCACCTCTCCCTTTGCTTCGTAATCGTGTAAGGCTTCCTCACCTACACCAAAATCACTTTTTTTAAAGAGAGTCCACAAGCTTTAAAAGTAAGAAAAAGTGGCGATCAACTACTTCCGGACCTTGACTAGGACGATATCTTCTCCAGAAGAGTTCCCTTCCATACCCTAATCTAAAATTCGAGAGGCACGGAGATGAAAACACACAAAAGATCAATTGGACTTGAAGTCGTCGACGAATAGCAAAATTCCTCCTTCCATATCTCCAACCAAACGCTCAATTTGACGGAAGAAGTACCTCATAACTCGCTAAAATCCACATCACAACCAAGCGTGAGAATCAAACACCGAGAACTGGAAAAAAGAAAGAGATCCATTCCTAACAAAACTTAACTTACCTATCTCAATCCGTTCAGCCTTAATCCGCCACGGTACCGAAACAGAAACAACGAATCATCAGCGCAGCATCGACGATTAAAAATCATTGCCGCCACCTCTACTGCATCTCTTCACTGGCCGGAACGAAATCTCAAAAAGGGAAGAGTTGGAGCAGATTGGGAGATGGAGAATAGAGTTTTTGATGTCTTTTCTCCGAGAGAATGAAGAAGAGGAAGGACATCGACGGCGGGAGCGTGCGGAGAAAACCTCCCTCGAGCTTTTCTCGACGACGGAGGACAAATCTGAGCCACGAGTTTTCTCGTGGTTTTCCAACCAGAATTTGTGAAAAAGTAAAATCGAGAAGAGATATTGTTTAATTATTATTTGAGGCGGCGGGCAATAGGGCGCGATACGTGGCCACGCGTAGGCTCATTAATGGCGGGATATGAGCTCAGGGCTGCGCTTTTCGTTGCGGGCAGCTGATACGTGGCGATCGACACAACCGCGTGACGAAGAGACATATGAGTGGGCCGGAGTCGTGTCCGCATAGGATCATCCAAGCGGGAACTGCTCGTCCCCGCAATGAGATACGGTGGTGGGCCCGGGTGCACGTGGCGCGAGCTCTTCTGGGGCTCGCTATTATCTGCCACGTCGGATGGCAACGGGCTACTTGGGCCGGTGCCCTCATTATGAAGTTGTCTGGGCCATATGGGCTGGGCTGCCCAACTGACGACGGATGATATTGCTAACATGGCCCAATAACATAGTACAGTACGATCCAATTTAAACATATCGGATCTGCATTCCACAGCAATGATTTGGTTGAGTTGCAACATATCGTTCTTGCACAAGTCTGAATGATAAAGAGCTCTTAATACAAGCATCCTTAATTTACATTTCAGCTAATTTCCTGCCTCTCCTCTGGGTTGGGTTCTCTTTTAGTTGTAAATGCCTTAGTGCACCTATAAATAATCTTAGCTGATTATTGCACTGACTCTCCTCTGGCTCGTGTAGCGAGTTCCTGGCCTCCCAATCGTCAGCTCGGTCTCTACCTCTGTGATTCCTTCAGCATCCTGATCATCATGTGCGACTTCTGCAGTACTAAATTGTAACATCCTCCCTCCATTCAACTTTCAAAAAAAGAAAAAAGAAATCCAATTAGTTGATGTTCCATTGAATTATTTCAAGATTAGAGCAGTGCAATGACGCAAATGTCTTACCT